>PNEQ01130763.1:0-48348 GCA_003012365.1 Medauroidea extradentata | reverse complement strand
TATATCTTACATTCAGCCCCCGTGCATTTAATGAGTAGATATTGTAGCTAAAATTTATCGGAGCAGTTTAATGTAGTTGTAAACATTGCACGACCCTATGTAAATAAAAGCACATGGCATTATTTGTGTTTACATCGGCGGAAAGATATAAACTGGCAGGAAATAGAAATTAATCAGGGCTTTTTTGAGTGTTCACTTTGTTCCGAATCACCAATATCAGAGTGTTTTTGTGCAGAGTCGTTATTAATTTGATTGTGCCAATCAATATACGGATAACAGCGTCACATCACGTATGTGATTTGCGGGTTTAACCTGCAGACGTTGTTTGTTAAGGCATCCAATCACTGACCACAAAGCAGAGATGCAGGTGCGCACGTAAGACACTGAAACAAAGTACTGCAAAAATCTTTTCGCGAAAATTGCCGGGCCCTAGTCATAGGTGTACGGCTTGCGTTTATAGGAGTGTACAGTTCTCGGCAACTTGTGCACTCCCTGGCAACAACCCACGAGCCACCATTGATTAGAAGATCTGTTGGCAGGGCCGCCCACGAGGATGAGAGGGGGAGCAAGTGGGGCAAATCACACCACGTCCTTAAATCCAAAATTAAAAGATATTTTCATTATTATATTTTGAAAGCTAATTTCCCTTTAAACTATTTTGCTCCAGGTCCTCAAAATTCCCTGGGCGGCCCTGACTATCGGCATCGAGCTAACCTGATGATAAAGTTCTGTAGCCGAGCGACACAAGAAACACAAACAAGTACGTGACAACACAAGACACGCCCAGCTCGCGCGAGCAGCTGCGACCGTAGACGAACATGGACTTGTGTCATCGTGCGAGGAACGTCGTCTCGTCAGCAGTTCCGCCGACCAGGTGCCCTGCAACCCGAGAGCTGCCGTGACTCGAGCAATAACTGCCGGGGGCAACACCCAGGGTCGTCGCCCCCCTCCCCCACCCTATTCAGGCGATAATTAGGCCACGGAGCGTGACAGCATTGCCACCATCTGGGCGGCTCGTCTCTCGCTGTATCAGCCTGCACGTGACAGCGCATACATCTGTTCCAAAGCAAACATCGCACGTCACTTCTTTTCTACAGGATGTCTCTTACATTATCAGCCCTGCCTGGCCTGACGAGAGCAAATGTCTTCAGACTCAGTATCTGTCGAAATTGCCCATGCTCTCTAATTTCTACGTTTTAGCGATATTAATTTTTTTACCCCTAAACGAGAGCAGATAGTTGTTTTGTAGAATTCTCCATGTTGGCTGATTTTTTTCAAGGTAGTAAATACTATGATTTTAGCTAATTATGAAATCAACGAAATTATGGCTAACTGACTTTTTATTCGAACCCGTACAAATTCTTGCTTCCAAAAATATTACCTGTAAAGCAAAAACCGTTTCAAACAGAACTGCCTGACAGATTTTTTATACGTGCTTTCGTTTAAGTTAAAATAATAATAATAATTATCGCAAATTAAATAAATACCACCATGACTTACTTGCTCATTTCGGTACGGTGGTGACACACATTGCTAAGATCTATTTTTAAACAATTGTACAAAATGGCCACTTTCTTTAATTTAAGAGTCAGCATTTTTCCCCGCCAAAAATACTACAATTCAATGCTGGTTTAATACACATCTTGACGTAGAGCCCATGTCAATGTAATCTGCGAATTATTTCATTTCTGTAAGTCAGCTGGTTGTTTTCCTTGCAAATTTGGATTTGGTGACAATGCCATTTTACAGAAAACTATGATAACTAAAAACTTTTCAACACTGTAAAAATAACCACAATGTATGTTTACGAAACAAACCATATCTCGCACAAATATAAACATTACTAAACAATAAAATTTTTGGTGAACTTCCGCCCTCCCCCACCCCCCGGACCCATTCAATACGTGACCAAGATAAAACTTCATTCAACTCTACTAGTTCGTTTACTCCCTTTAAGTCCACCGAATTTTCTTATTCAGTTAAAACGACCCTGAGTTTACCCTGCTCGAGACTAGAGTAACTGATGTTTGCAGACTATACGCACGAAATGCAGCAAAAAAAAATCTCTTTAACATAGTGAAATTGTTTGAATGACGTCCAAAATACCGAAAAAGAAGTGCGTTACTAATATTGTGTATTCCTGAAAAAAAGAAATTTTACACGCCCGAGCTTGAGGTGAATATTTTATTCGTATGTTATGTTGAACACCCATTTGTACAGTACATTAAATTTGTGCATTACCGCATAACACAGTTGTGTATTTTTATTTTTACTCCCCAGTTTTATGATACCAATGAACGTATAAAAACTCTAATTTCCGTAGTAATTTACTAAAATACCAACTTAAAAAAACTTCTTTATTATATGGGTTAGATAACAACCGTAAACGTCAGTTATGTGACTCGGCTAACCTAACTAACTATGCCAGGTTACTTTTTGTAAATGTGTGTACTTAAACTTTTAAAGCAAAACTGGCAAAGCACTTGAACAACAGGCATTGTTTCCGTTTGCTTAAGAACTGTAGTGATAAGGTTTAACTCACTCGTACAACGATTATAAAGGGTGAATTGCTTGTTTAAGATACAAATTAAAAATAAATAAATTTTAAAATTCAAGCCAGCAAGCAATCAACTGCGCTCAATGTGACTTCAGAGTTACAAATAAAAGAACCTTTGCATTTACTTCATCAAGTGCTACTATATGCGCGTAATCAACGCAGCACGGATTTACGGGTGCAAGAACAACTAACTAGGCAGTCTCGTTCATCGCCGTAGTAAATCCACATACAATAACGTGTCGCGCATGTTAAATTGCTTCCAGCGTTGTTTTGAAGCTCCTTTCGGAAAAATGAAACACATTTGATAACCAACCCTCGAAAACATATTTGTCAGTTTCTTTTGATGTGGCAAAAAAAAAAAAAAAAAAAAAAAAGGAACAGTACAAGTACTGATTAATGTGATCTCAAAAAGAACACGAGAACTTGTTGAAAACTTCAAAATATATTATTCAAAAATACCATGTATGTGGTTACACAGAAACAATAACGTTAATTTCATCGCCTGAAAATGCAAATGAGGTAAAATTCCCTTACATGCAAGGTGATCATAATACACTTGCATGTAACGGAAATTTACCGTACATATGTATAGTTAGATTACCTTACAAACGTAAAAGAAAATTTGGACACATTTGAATATATTTGGTTCATATTGTTATTGTACACATTATAGTGAATCAAATTAAGGACTTTAAAATTATTTAAATTTTCGGCGAGATTAGAATTCGAAACTCGACACATGACATAAATGGCTAAGCACACTAGCCACTAAGGCTACTGAGGGTTTGGCAAAGAAACATTATTTCACTCATGTATGTCGAACTATCTTTATTTATAACTTTAAATGCCTCAAGGAGCACAAGTTATACAAACAATTCAAGGGAGGAAAGGTCGCGCCGTACACGAATGACGAAAACATTAAATCGATAATAGAATTTGAACCACTTGTCATAACTCGATAGTGTTTGCTTCGCCGTCTGTATATTTCAATTGCGGAGATCAGGACTTTGATAACTTGTGATTTAAAAAAAAAATTCATGGTAAAAAATTGTTAACCGAAAAATACATTATAAAAATACAGTAATAATTGACATACAAATATTTTCCCTTTAAATTTACAAAACAAATTTGTTTCGATCTAATAATAATAATAATACAATCTCAATTTTAAACTAAATTTAAAACCGTGTAAAACAGCATTTGATATTTACGTTCAAACAATAGTTACTTATATCACAAATATAAAAATTACAATATTATATAATCACAAACAATATTGTTTTGTAAAATTTCAGACAAAAATATTTTGAACTTAAATGACTTTTGTATTTCTTATCATGTTTTTTAATGGAGAATAATTGTTTGTTCAGAAAGTTTTTATTAAAATCACTTTTTCTGCGTGTCGTGATCTCCTGAATTCAAATCTAAAGCCGTCAAAAATAAACCCCATCGAAATGTATTAAGTGGTTCAAATTCTATTATCGAATTAATATTTTAGTCATTCCTGTACGGCGCCACATTTTCTTCCCCCTAAACCATTAATAGTATCCCAACAATAGAAGTAACTATTCAATACATTTATAGAAATTGCATGAATAATATCAATAAAGTTAACAAAACAGTGCCAACTAGTCGTACATCCAGTAAGTCCAGCAAGACAGTAGACAGATAATACATGAACAATAACACCATGTCTAAAATTTTACATAGGCCTACATTTACATAAATTTAACAATATGCCAAAGATAAAGAGTTAGCAATTAACATCACTAGACAGAAACTCATCAGCCATGAAATATAATTTTACAATTTCTCTAAATGTTTTAGATACCAACTTTTATAAGAACGGGAAATGTTATAATAACTTATTGCATTTTTAACTCCAACTCCAAATTTTGATTAACTGTACCGGTAAAGCAAATAATGTAACTTATTGAGTTGTCTAGCACAATGTTAGGCATATATAATATAAATTACTGCAGAATAGTCCTTTAGTAAGCATGAACACAAATATATCCACTATTCAGTGAACTGTAACGAAGTACGTAAGACAGTTTTGAGTTTCTTTGCGTATTCGTGTCATTTGAAAGCCGTGTTAAGTTAATTTTACTCCAGGTACTGTAATTTTATATTTTGTGTAAGGGAAAAGAAAGTGTCCATGCATGCCAGGGAATATTACCATACATTTGTTAGGTATACTCAGTTTATTATTTGACGGCGAAGATAATTAGTCGAGTTTGGTGATAACGGTGTGCTCTCCACTTGAAGTAAAGTGTCTGGATTGTGACGGGTAGGAATACAGCCTACACACAGGCGCTCGCCACAGCTGGCTCTTGTCAACACACTCAGCTGATATCAGTGCACGCTTACCGGGCGTGCGAGCCGACTGATAAGTCCACTGGCAAAAAACAAATACCTCCTCAAATCGCATGTCGCCTCTGTGTAAACGTGCCTTTCACGTCAGTCAAGTTTACGCGAAGAAAAAAAAACACCCAAACTGACACTGCATTTGCTGACTGGATAAGCGCGGCGTTTACTTAATTACCTGCAAAACTTAATTTCAGTAGTAGGTGTGAAACGAATTAACTCTTAAGAAACGTTGACTCAGTTTAGAAGGTTCTGGAAGGACGCTTAAATACCGCAAAAAGTGCAACCTGGGATACCATACAGTGGAGTGAATACGGACAAAATTACAAATTCCTAGTTTAGAAGTTTACCGTAAATAAAAACGTATTAATAAAACTACACTCTGTAATCATTATTAACTTGTCTACCTAAAAACTGAGTTTTTAAAACAGGTTTTATACGGAAACTGTTTATATAAAATTTCACCGAATTTCACGGTAATTGCTTCCGCTAATTTTGCGACCAAATTAATCACACGTGTAATATTTTGTCACTGGAAAAAGAATATTGGCACATTACTGCAAGCCAGTTGAGCAGCTATCGCGCAGACGTCATACTGCATACATCGCATGCGGCAGTCAGCGACACACTTAGCACTCCCTAGATATTGTGCCACATACACACACGTAGGGTATTTAACGAGCCATCTTGAAAATGTAAGAAAGTAAACAACTCTATGCTGCGTGTATCTACCTTATGCTGTCCTACACTTAGCCTACACGTTATTTATTTCTGGAGGTATTTTCGTCCAACTGAAAAGTATTTCAGGAACACACCCATACAAATTCCTGTCTCACAAAATAGAAAAATTTACAAAAAAAAATTTCATTAGGTCTGGATAAGTGTTTTTTTTTTTTTTTTTAATTTGAGAAAGTAATACTAATTTCAACACTTTATACAATATCTTTAAACTGAAGGAGGTGGAAATAATGAAACAATTTTGTACGAAGAAATTAGACGTGCACAATGTGGTAACACACACTACGAAGAAAAGACAAATTTTGCGCTCCATGTCCTGGTATAGTTCTACGTATGTTACGTCGAGTTAATGTCCAATCGTGTTTGGGCAGCTCGGGATTTGAACCTGCGCCCATAGCACGATGGTCATAACGACAGTAGCAATACAAGTATATCTGTGGAGGTAAAAAAACAGTTATCGCCATGCTACCCTGTTTCTACTGATTCTGCAAGAGTTATTGTTTTATCTTAAACGATAACGGATATAAATAAAAGTTTGGCACTTTTGTTTAAAATGGCTTTAGTCGTGTTAAGACTATTTTTTTCTAAGACAGTAAATTATACGGTTTCGTATAATAAGACAATTAACAAAAATGTCGTTATAATTAATTAAAACCACTGTATTTACTATCTTGAAAAAAAAAAAAGTACAGAAAACCGTTTGAAACCAAACAAAGGTTAATTCTGCTACATATTAGAAAGAAAATGTGTTTTCTTATGGGAGAGTTTGGCTTAGAGAAATTTTCTGCCACTAGTTTCGCTGAGGGACCAAAAAAATACGAAACTCTACAAAAATTTAATTTATATAGGCTTGGGAATTGCGAAAGTAATTTTACTTAATTTTAAAGGTAAAATAAACAAATTTTGTGTTTTAAATTATCAACATTATGCAACTTAAAATTCATAAAAGCTCTGCGGTTGGTAAGTTTGCACCCTTTACCAGATACCAGTGTTCAAGAGGTATACAGTTTTCCTGTGACAATCTTTTAACATTGATATTTCTAACCTGCAGTAAAGTTAAGGCCTCGTTCTTTAGTTTAGCAGGGGATTCGAAAATATTTTTTAACGCAAATTAACACATATATCAAAAATTCATTCTGGCAGTTTTAATACTTATATATCATAGTTTGCATCTGAATTTTTCTGTTGCAATACACCAAACAGATTTTTAGATTTTTGCCCCTGAAGTAGCACATATTTTGTTGTCAAAATATACCAAAATGAAGCAAAATAATGTTCTGCTAGCAAACGGTACAATATTTAAAAAAAAACCGCTCTGGCAAAATTGTGTACTGTATGACTGTACACAGCCTCAACATTTTTCAAAGCATTTTGTTAAAAAATATTCAAGTTATTTGCAATTGTTTGAAATAAAATGAAAGATCATGGCCTTAACCTTAAACCAAACAAATCTATCAGCTCTGGTTTAGGCTTTAATTAAAATCACAAAGAAAAAAGATCCAACAGAGTAGCAAGTTTTGACGCTGTGTAAAAAGAGATAAAATATTTTTTCTAATAATTAGAAAATGCTGGGAAGCACTTGGTGACGATATAAAATAAGTAATGAATATTTAACTGGCTGATCTCGCGCCATAGTGGGTGGCCGCACCTCAGGAATCAAGAGCGCTGAGCGAGTCTGAGCATGGCACCTCGCCACTGTGGCAGACGTGCCGGAAGTGACGCGGTTAACGGACACTAAACGTTTTGCGGAAGTGATAACTATAAAATTCCGTGCGGCTGCTCGAACAACGGCCCGCGCGTGCGCAGTACCCCATTCGCCACCTCGCGTTCACAAAACTTGGCAACGCCGTCTGCTACCTGACGAGCATTCTTCACACTTCAATTTCTGAGTGTACTTTCATGGCTAGCGTCGACAGTTATTTCAAAACTACGAATATTCCCTGCAACAGACTTTAGCAGGAATAATTAACATTCTTTGACACAGTAGCAATCACCGATATATTTAACAATCTAGAACTCTTACATTGAGATTCGTAATTCACATTTACCTCTCTTTCTCTCACCCACTTTTTTTTAAATAAATTTCCATACACGAGCCAAACCTTCGTGCTACTTGCTTAAAAAAATGCACGGACAAATGAACGAAGACGCACCAACACGAGCGAAAAAACAACATACACTCAAATAACTACACGGAGAAGTAATAAGGCACTCGATTAACAAAGGCCTTAACATTGTAAGATGGACACTTTCACTGTTCACCGGCCCCTAAATGTTCCAAGTATTTTCAGAAAATAATGCGTAACGTGGTTCAAATTGTTGTAAAGATATGAATCATGTTTCTTTTATTCAGAATTTCACTATCCTGGTACTAGTGTCAGATGTTATGGAATTAGATTAAGTATGAAAAGATTCAGCCGACGAATTGTAGAGACAGGGATGACATTATGTCAAGGTCACAGTCTCACTGATCACTGAGAAGTTTGAGGAGTTATTGAAAATGTGTCCAACGAAACACTGTAGTTTACGATTCAGTATTTAACTGTACATAAATGTTGCAAGTGCGTTTATGGTTATCATTAAAATGCGAGGAATAATTACTATATTAAATTTTACAGTATCTTAGTCGTTACATAATTGTGATTTATTTGTTCAAATACGCAAATTGTCATATTTACAAACTAACCATGCTAAAAGCTTGAATCAAGAAAACATTAAGAAAAACGCAGAATGTTTAGTTAAACAGGATCGTAAGAGAGACAGTCGGACATATGTAGGACCCAGAACTTTTCGCACAAAGAATTTTGACCCGGTTTGTTTCCGTGCCTTACGTGCTCATCTGCAGTTCTGCTTCACTTGAGGTTCTGCCTGCCAATCAGAAGTTGACTGAGGGACCGATAGTTGAAATTTCAAACGCGGGTAACCTGGGGTAAAATTTTTAACCTAAAAAATGTTTAATTGTTTCTTACCTACCCAACCCTCATTAATTTTCATAAGCGCCTTATAGGAAGTGAAAAGATTTTGGTCAGCACTTAACACTTAAGTCTTTAACGCTCGTCAGGGGTGACAGAGCCCACGATTTTTCGCGAATATAATTCAGCAATAGTTTGTTTCAATGTCTTATGTGCACACATGAAGCTCTGCCTCATGGTTACTGGCAAAATGTATTATTGCACAGACGTGGCTCACTTGACTGTGCCAGTAGGAACAAGGTTACTGCGACACCACACGTCTGTAATTTGCGAGTAGAACCCTGCACGATGAGAGTTATAAACAGCCAATCACTGACCATGAAACACGGCTGCATATGCGCACGTAAGGCATTGAAACAAGCTGTTGGAGAATTATTTTCGCGAAAAGTCGTGGGCTCTAGGGGTGAGACGATGTGAGTATGGAGCAGTGCCGGAATGAAGGGAAGAGGGAGAGCCTCCAGAAAACACGCCGACCAGCGGCATGGTCGGGCATGATTACCGTGTACGAAAATCCCGGACCAACCCCGTCGGGGAACGAACCCGGATCACCTTGGTGGACGGCGAGTGCTCTAGCCACTGCGACAACAGAGGCGCCTAGGAACTATGGAATAGTGAGCGGTGACCTTATTTATTACATTGCCGGAAGTCTGTATTAAAGTTCACTGATAATTTTGTGTTCATCTGGGCAGAAAATTTTGTGATATAGCCGTGCTAAAAGGCCGCTTTTAGCCATATTAGGGACTCGAGAATAGCACTTCTAATGCAAGTGATTTTTTTAAGTACTTAATAATCCTTATTTGAAACGTGTTTTATTTTTGTAAACATATAATAGTTTTGTAAATAATTCCTTATTTCTAACCTGAGCGTCATAGCGCAGTTAAACAGCAAGGCAAGCTGTGTACTTTGTCGTTGGACAGTGTTGTGGCGTGTCACGCGAATACTTTTTTACGCGAAACCGCCGAACTTATTCTTATTGTTGTTATCTATGGAAAGAACACCCACTTGAAACTAAGTATACCACTTTTTGAAAATTCAGTATGCTTGCTAGAAACATGATTTTGGTGCTTCTGAAAATGGCTAAAAAACTGCTTTTTTAGCCTGCTGTAACTCTGAAAATACGACATGAATCCGTAAATTGTAAAATAAGGTGTGTGCATTGGTCTTTACTTCATAATATGCAAAAATAAAATTTTAGGGTCATCGCTTGGAAGAAGGCGTGGTACATAATTCAAAGCTAAAATCATTAATATATGACTCTACGTTTCTTGAAGCCAATTTGCGAAAATTAAACAATAATAGCACTCCTACACAATAGTTTTAGCCTATGTTTTAAACAAAACTGTTTCCAGTGTTACGAACTTCTGAGGCACAATCTCTGACGCCGGAACCTCGTACATTTAACTGCGGCGCAAGAGATCTTGCGTAACGAATTAGTAATTTTGGAATTGTCATTGAGTATTTTATCCATATTGGCTTCGAAGAAAGCGCAGAAATGAACTGATGTTTTCAGCGTTTATTTCATCTACCACGCACTCTTAAAGTCCCACAGGGAAAAAAAAAGTTCTAGGAAAACACTGCACGCCAGTTTAGCGCGCTGCGGATAGAGACCATGTTTCTATCGTCGAGCGTGGTGCTCTGGCTCTTATCGCTCCGCTGTTCCCGCGCGTCAAACGCGGAGATCTGAAACCTGTAGACAGTAATCTTAAGAAATTTTTGTTATAGTTACTTGGAATTATTATTTTTAAGTACAATTGTGAATTAGCATAGTTAATGTTAGAAATTATAATCGAAATGCACATAGTAAATACACAATTACATATTGACAAATAAATAAATATTCCATCCTCGAGACTGCGTTAAATATGGATATTTTACCTGAAGATATATTTCACGGCTAACAGAAAAAAAGGGGGAGGGAAGGAGAAGAAATGTTGCAATATTAGTATTAAATGAGAAAATTTAACATAAAGTGCAATACGTCTGATAAAATGCCATACAACATATACCAACAGGATTTTTGAAAAATAATAGACGGTGAGCAGCACAATATTAATATTACCTGGAAAAAGGAGACAAATTGCGCACCGATTTGCAAACCAACTACCGACGTTGTGTAGTGTATTTGTCGCGACAACGAAGCATTTACTGTCTTGATATAATATGAACGTTGTTTGAAAGAGAGAATTTTATATCTGTTACAATTTGTATTTTAATATCAGAATAAAACGTTTCAAGCTGCAGAAACCCAATATGTAAACACTGCATGGTAAATGTTCAAGTCGGCTCCTTAGACGCGCTCGGCATGTACGACGAAATTCTACCAACACTAGTCGAGCAAGAAACAATGACCAAATGAAAAAAAAAGAGGGACTAAACGACGAAATGTGTTCATTTATTTCGAATTCCCGTGAGTTAGTTAAGTTAACGTTAAATTGTCATTTCTTACACTTACACTTAACCAAATATACTAGTATACTGACATAAACTAATTAAATTACAGTCTGCCAAATACATAGCGTTTTATAATATGATACAATTACTTGAGAATTTTTTAAATTGTGGCTAGTTACAATTTAAAATTTATAGACGATTACGTCAGCGATTGTCATTGTTATTAATGTAATTGTAATAGCTCGCTCAACTATTTAGCTAATCAATCAACTTCGGTAACCAGCGACTAACAAACAATTTATACAATTATACAATGTACCAACGTCGACGTTTTTCCACGAAGAAGTTTAAAAACCCCAAAAAGTTAGTTATGAATTTGCACTATTCATACAATTTCGCTAACAAATATAATAACATGTAGGATTTACTTTGGGCCGTTGTTCATATATCACAGTTGCCCAGTTATTTCCAATGTTGGCAGCGCAGCTGTGACTCGAGGGACAGCACGACCCACGAGGTTTCATTGTAAGCCCCTCCTGCCGCTGTTCTTCACGCCTGAACGGCAATGGGGTGACAAAGCGACTGTCTAAACAGAAACAGCAGGAGTGCACGTCAAGGTCACACTGACCTAAACAAAATGTCCAGGGAGGAACGAAGCCCTACTTTCCTTCAATACGGCACCAGTTGCCTTTCTACAGTTAGCCCAGGAATCTAAGGCCATTTTCGGCCAAAACCTCCAAAAAAATTGTCCAAAACTGAAATTTGGCTCACTTACAGAGTCGAGCATGCTTAGTAACATATCAAAACTTTACCGCTCAAATTCGTGTGCGTCACATCGAAATCATGCAACAAAGTTATAAGTGACGCGTTAGTGCAGCGTTATACTAAACTGCCGCCATGAGGCGTAACTCTTACCGTACAATTAAAACAAATAGTTCAAAATAATCTAGAAATTCTGTTATACGTAAATATGTTAAGACATATCTAAAAATTTTAAGTTAACTATACACCGCAAAACAACAAAGTGAAGGAATGTATTATTTTATCAATTTTGTGGAAATTCGACAACGATTATCAGCAAAACTAAACACCTACTTGAAAATAATACCCAGTATATTTTGTTGCCCATTCTTTCAGCTTTCTATTGGTATGTCAGTGAACAAGTTAGCGTATTTCGTTGGATCACTAGAGCAGTCCGAGCGTCGCAGTGTACCAGGTTCGGGGCGGCGGATAGGTCAAGCACAGAAAAGGTGCGTATATTTCCGGGAATTCCAAATGTCTAGGGTTACAAACATGCCTACTTAGGCACACAAATGCCTTCTGTTTAGTCTATCGATTCTCGTCAGATTTATGACAGGTTACTGTATTTTCGGTGGTCGGTATCTCAGTGAACCTATTTTCTCCGTGAAAATTGTAAAAACTTATCGGCAATATTTTTGAGAGTGTTTTCTTTTTACAATATGTAATTTACAGAAAAAATAAGAGAACATACTATTACCTTAAGCTCTGTAAAATAAACAGGCTATTTTTTTTGTATGTGGGAATTAGGATATTTCATACTGTGCGTGTAAAGATGTCGGTTAAGTCGCAGGTTACTTGTGAAGGATATGCTCAATGATGAAAAAAAATTGTGAAATGTACAAAGTGAGTGTAAAAACAATGAAAATGGAGATTATTTTTATAGCAATTATACCTGTTGCACTGAATAAAGACTGTTGGGCTACAAAGTAAAATAATATTGTACGTTTACGACAAACGTTTTGGGAAGACGTTTCCAAAAAAAAAAGATCTGTAAGTTTACAAAATTATTGTGAACTTTGCAGAATGCGTATCGATATACAAATATGTATGTTTTATTAAACAAAAATTGCATACTTATAAATAATAAGTGTCCATTTACAAATAAATGTTTGTACATTTTACAATAATTAGTTGAAATGACACCAAACATTTTTTGGAAGCCGTTTCCCAAGATTTTTTTGTAAAAATACAAAATATTTCGTAAAATGTGACAAGCTTGAAGGTTATTTTGTTTGACATCAAACACTGCTCATAAAATATGTCTCACTATTCTTCACAGGTATTTGGGAATTTAGACCGCTTTATTGACGTGCGACATTCTTGTTGTAGTACCTAGACTGATAAATGTTTTGACATAATTTTACGAACACTTTTGGCAAAGTGTGATTTTTTTTAGTATATTATTTAAATGAATACAACGGCTATCACAAATGACGTCGCTTAAATGAATATGGAGAAAGGTAGACGTGTACGCTTTGTTCGATGATAGGCTTCATTTCTGAATCTGAATGACTTATACTGTGGACAACCAGCAGAAATAACCAATATGGAGAATAACCACGTGCACAGAACGGAACATGTGTGTGGAAAGAGAAATTAACCCAGATGTGCTGGTAAGACGAACATCTTTTCGGGAAAATTTCTGGTTTCTATGAATGCGGAAAACAAGTGATGCTGTCTTTATCAGGTTACAGATATCGTTGTAGCAGAAGCTAGGTACCACAATTTTTGCAGTAAACTTTCGCAAATGGTTTCAATTTATGCCGAAATAAAAGTTGCAGAGCTGGTCGTCCTATCAACACAAACAGAAATAAAAGTTTTGCAAAGCTTCGTTCTTTTTAATAAGAAAGCTGTGAAAGTCGATTTTCATTGACAGTTCTGGAGAGGAGACATCCTGTAGAAATAAAAATTTTAAAAGAAAAAAGGACAGTTACATTTCAGTGCTTAGAGAAACCGTACACAGAGAAAAAGATTTGGTACATTCAACCGTGTGAAATTTGAATCGACCAAATATTCTTTGCCACTAAGGTTTAGTTCTATCACTCAACAAGAGTGTTTAATCAAATTAAATGTACATTTTGTTAGAACAACCAAACCAATATTTGACACAGTTCATATATTGCTAAAGAAACAAAGATTTTGTTGGATCATATACATACTTGTTACGCCACATACAAACGTATACATTGTTAACTGGAACAAACCTTTTTCTCCGTGTAAACATTTAACCAAACTAAATAAAATAACGTAAATAAAATCTTGTGACGTCAAGGTACCCTTGTTTAATTTTAATAAAGTACGCACATTACACACAATCTTTAAAAATGACAATACCTGTGTAGATGCAAATCAATAAACACTAAGTTCTCGTGGACTATATATTGTTCATATCAAAGAAATAGTGCATCCTACTGAAACTTATTATTCACTTGAGGATTTGTGGCTGTATGGAACATGGATAAATATTCCCTCATCTCCTTCGTACAGTGGGTAGATTAGATTACGAATGTTAAAAGTGGACGTGGGCATTGCAACGAAAGCAAAATTAGTTTCTTCCATTCATTAACTTGAACTCTGGAAATCCAAGTGTAATCTATACAACGTTGTGCTGTGCTATGCTATCTTATAGCCTACCTAAATAGTAAGGAAACAGGGTCAGTATGGCACTTTGTAATGTTTAATAAACCTCTTTAAATTAAGGTGGTTGATATTATTACATGTTATACTTCTGGCGAAGTAGCCAATGCGACTGCGACATGGAGGCTTCCATATTTTGATGTCCTTGAAGGAATCAGTCGGAGACACAGTCTCGGGCAGTAATTTGCTTCAGCGTCTGTCACATCTGTGATCTCAGGACATGCACATACAAGATCGTTTCGTGCCCGTTTCCTTATTCAAGTAGCTCTTGGTCATTTAATATGATGCATGTGATCCGATAAAAATTATTTGAAGTAAATTGAAATACATGTGTTCACAGGATTCTCTTTTAAAAAATACTGTGAAAGTACTCGAAAACGTTTCATAAATATTTTCCTGTAATTTTATTCCTATAGCAATATTATCCTCTTCTAAATGAAGAAATGATTTCTGTCCGATAGTGATATCAATAAAAATGATAGCACCGCCGAACATAATTTAACTTGTAAATCACTATACTTGCTCATGCCACGACTCTGGTAGGCAGCGCACTCAATGAACACTGTCTTGTCCATTACTGTAAATTCAAAGATTGACAGCGTATCCGTCAGTCGCACTGTAGATCTATGTCAATATTTCGACCAAACAGGTCACACACGGCAGTTTATCAACGCACATTTCACAGATTTTGCCATTTACGAACAATATTTCATTCAGTACATGAAAATACGATACTAAACAACCTAGGGACTTTTAAACTATGTGAAAATGTAAGTCACTTTCAGCATATTTTAAAATGTCAGTGATAATTGTATTTTTGTGCAGTTATGTAGTCTTTACTTATTTCTCATTTTGTGTGGTAAACTGTGTTTTAGTTATTTTCGTAGAATTTTTATGCTAGGCCTAGCAGTCTGTGATTTAATATAATGTTTTATGTATGTATCATATAAAAATGATAAAAAATAATGATAATTATCACTACAAATCGGTAATTTAAAAATGGCAAAATTGTTTTATGAATTGTAGATAATATATAGAAGAAAGCGAGAACCCATCCTGATCATAAGTTTAAGTGTCAATGATGTCGAGAACGAGTAGAGGGAAGTGGAATGTAGCAATAGTTTAACCTGTCCGCCGCGCCGAACCTGGTACACTGCGACGCTCGGACTGCTCTAGTGATCCAACGAAATATGCTAACTTGTTCACTGACATACCAATAGAAAGCTGAAAGAATGGGCAACAAAATATACTGGGCATGTTTTTCACGTAGACGTTTAGTTTTGCTGATAATCGTTGTCGAATTTCCACATCATTGATAAAATGATACATTCTTTCATTTTGTTGTTTTGCGGTGTATAGTTAACTTAAAATTTTTAGATATTTCTTAACATATTTACGTAGCAGCAGTTTAGTATAACGCTGCACTAACGCGTCACTTATGACTTAGTTGCATGATTTCGATGTGACGCACACGGTTTTGAGCGGTAAAGTTTTGATATGTCATTAAGCACGCTCGACTGTGTAAGTGAGCCAAAATTCAGCTTTGGACAATTTTTTTGGAGGTTAAAACCTTTGATTCCTGGCCTAAGTATTGCGAACTGTACAACCGCGACTTTCTCGTGCGCGCTCTAAAATCACAGACTGAAACTAAGCGGAATTTATTTATAGGTACCGCACGACAATTTCAACCTTTGATAGTAAAAATTAAACTTATTTTTGCGGTTTTATTTTTTGTAACTGTACAGTAATCAATATAATATTTTCAGTGCCATTTTTGCAACAGTCACGTTTCTACAGGGTCGAACTTACCGTGCGGCACCTACACTACAGGCTGTCCACAATGTCTAGTTACCTCCTAGCAGTAATAAATGTAAGTGATAAATGTATTGTGTAAATGTAGATATATGGTACATTGTGTACAGTGTGTGTAAACTCACGAGCGATATTAGATGATAATTGCTTAAATTTACTTAAATATAGACTGTAAACAATACGTGTACTGTTACAACTATTTATACACAGCAGAGTACAGGGCTCCGAGCAGATCATACGATACAAAACACTTGTACTTCCCATCATGATTTTTGTAACTTTTCTGTGGTATTGTGACAAATGAAACATGCGTTCGAAACAAAAGCAATTACTGAACGATTCCTGCCTAATTTTACGTCGGAACAAACTAGCTTCAGCTGCAGCTGCCCACGTATGCCTTATAACACACACATTTGTAAAGCGATTTAAGGATATTTCCCAACTTTATTCAACACAAGCGTCCTTCACGAAACTACTAGTTTATGAGCCCTGTACACTGCTGTGTATAGCAGTAAACACTGATCACTTACATCCAAAATACGCGAGGTGTGTATTAATTTACTTCGTCTTAAAGAATGCAAACCTTCCCTTGTTATCCTACACGAATCAAGGATATTCTAAAACTTGCTTCCAGTAGGCCACGAAATTCGAAAGTGGCGAACGTAAATTAGCGCCAGCCTGCCCACACAACATTCACTACGCCACCATGCGTGAGAGGCATGAACCACTTGCGTACGATCTCAACAGATTAGCTTATAAATATGCTAACAGACATTTAAACACCAAATACAAGCTACTGTTTCCCAGCACACTCGCCATAAACGGAAAAAGAATTTATGAGTTTACTAATATTACTATATTATCAAATCTCTCTTTTTTTAGCTGCGATCGAAATGTGTAAAGCAGCTAAAAATTATTCGGTAAGGATCTGGGTTTGGAGGGGGGGGGGGCTTTTTGACAGATCTTTGCGACCAGAGGGCTACCTGAGACTGTCTTTTGAGAGCGACAACGTTGCAGATAGTTACTCGTGACTGTCTTTATAACTCTAACACCTCTCTCATCTCCAGATCTCTGCAAACTTGCAAATCTGCAGAATGCGCTCTGAAACTTTAAAACAGCACGTTTTTAAATACTAATTACTTTAACAATGTTTAAAATAATTATAAATAGTAATACTTATTCCTTTTTAGAATTCTCATTTTTTTAAGTTGGAACATTAGCCATTCTCGTATAAAGAACTCCGCGCAAAGTGAGAAGTTAGCGTGTGTGACAAAGAGTAGCAGCAGTAACATATCCACAATGTATGTCTATATAACGATATGAAAATTATTAAAACAATTAAAGTTTTGCAGGGAGCCCCCTAAACACCTTTCACCAATAAAAATACGAGATTGCCACGGAAAAATGTCAATAAGGCGGTATCGCGCCAGATGAACCGGTCAACATCGCCTTTGGCGCCGTGCCTCTCTCACGCAAACCATTGAGGCACAAACAGTCAACAGGCAGGTGCCTTAATTACCAACCTGTGGGGTGTAGGATTATTAAGCCGGATTCACAACCACGCTTAACGTACGTACGCACACCCGGCTTTTGACATTGGATTGAAAACACCATAGAATCTACATGTGCACAAACGTTGGTTTCGTTAGTCAAAATGTCGGCTGTATGTTATGGCTCATTAATAGTTTTAAACGAAATCAATAATATAATTTACAAAAAAACTACGAATTTGGAAAACATATTTAATATTAAATTCCGTCTTATTACATTCTTACGGCTACTTTTAAGCCGAATCCACAACCACCACTTAGCGTACGTACGTAAAGAGTAAAAATTTTACCGACTCAGCCCCGTACGTACGGACACTCACTCCGTGTTTCTACTTTTACATTTAGGCCTACGTACGCTAAGTGTTGGTTGTGGATTCAGCTTTAAGCACTGTAAATACTACGAGATATGCTAGAATTGAAGACAAATAAGTACGAGGCACGATTATTTAGCGATTCTAGGTCAAGTTGAATGCCTATAATGTATACTTCACTACTCCTTCTGTGATTAAACGACAGCTGTTTCAAAACGACTGCAAGCCAGTGATAAATAAGGAAACAAGTCGTGGTGGTAACAAGTGTAAAGGTTACAAGCCAATGGATATTTGACTTTGGCTAGTGTGTGTATAGGTTTAGGATGTTGCCAGATTAATACGCGAAATACTCGTGCCTCTACAAATAAGGGATATTATATTTCTATAGATTTTTTTTGTAAACGAACTGCGACACTGTAGCGTCACATACGCAAGTTTAAGTACGGGACAGGAATGAGTTGTACAACTGGCTTGAACACACGTTCACATAGGGAAAGAGTGATGGATAGCCCAGCTCAACCTCGGACTGGCTCGTGATTTACGAGCACCGATACTGTCCTGTTCCCTGCACAGGCAGGTGGCCCCGTCCTTCTCAGACAATTCTCAGTGCTACCAATCGACAACAAACATCACGGGAATTTTCTAAGGAGCTTGACTATTCAACCTAGATGTGGTGTGTTAGAATGCGCGTCTTTTGAGGAACTACTAACACATTCCGAATGCATGCTTGTTTAATTATATTAAATAACGTCGTTATTGATGGCGCAGTTATACGCATAGTTTATCGTCTTTTCTTCCACTGTACTATGTACACAAGCATTAATGTAAGTCTTACTGGATCAATTACATTCTACACAATAACTACTTACAAAACAGTTCAACAATGCAGTTCTATAAAAACAAAGAGTACTCATTAGATTAATTTATGACATGATATAAACAATTATTGGGTTGCAAAAGTTAGCACACTGACAATGTATCTACCATTACAATATTGCTAGTCTTTAAACAGTAATAATGTAAAGGAAATACATTTTACAGTAGGCGTTTCGAATACTTTTAAAAACATTGCGCACATGGAAAACACTTCCTGAATCATCGAAGAATAAGGTTGTTTCGCAGTTCCTACATTGCAGCGGCATAAATTTGCGTAAAATCAAGGAACATCATTTTCTGACATAATTCTTCAATAAAGAAATAGTCATATAGTGTATGTACACTTTGCTATCTCCCGACGCGACGTTACGCCCTTCAAAAAAAAAAAAAACTATTCTGAACACTTTACAGAAACTCGAGGCAGCGTTGTTTTAACGACGACACATTAAATAAAAAAACGGAAAGGATTACTATATACCAAAGCACACGAGAAATAATTAAATTAATTTCCGTTTGCACAAACGTGTTTTCTGTCCCCTGGTAAGGGTATTACGATACAGTTCCCCGGACGGAAATATGGGGCGAGTTAAGTCCCTGAGCATGCTGCTCAGAGGCGCAGAACAACAGCGGCGGGCGATAATCCGCTCCGCGCTGCAATCCGGAGCATCCAGCTGCCGGTTCCCTCCATCCTCCTCACACATCATACACTCCATCCTACAACATAGCATTGGACACGGCAGCAGCTGCTTGCTGGTCAGTGCGTCCACTCTGGATGCTGTCGTGATGATTCAACACACTGTGCGTTGTACGTGCTTCACTCGACACTTCTGTACGCCGTGTTCACAGCCCACTGTGTGTGTTCCACTGGTGCACCCAAGGGCGGCGAAGGGAGCGGCAGTTAGGAAAGAACCTCCCTACCAGAAAAAGTGTGAAAAATATTTGAATAACGGCTATTTCTCTGTAAGATAACATTAACGCTCTACTTCTATAACTATACTTTAATTTACAAATCATACAAAAATTTTGTGACAAGGAGAATCCATGGAGTCCAGACCCCTTCCTATTTAACTTTACCCGGTTAAATAGCACCATTTTGAACCTTGAAACCAAAATTTTCAAGATGGAGGACTCCCGGACCCTCACATTATTGGCGGGGGCGAGGGAGATCAGTGTTACTTCATAACATTCCTATGTTTGCCCCCCCCCCCCCCAAAACAAATCATAGCTATACGCCTCCGAACATGAATCCTGGGCGTGCCCCTGGTGTATCCCATTGCCACGTGTTCAGTGGCTAAAGGCGTGTGCGAACTTCAGCACGTGATTCCTCGTAAAAATAATACAGATTTGTATACACAGCCAACAGCGCCAGTCTTCTCCATTCCGGAATGATAACTGTTTACTGTCACTAACTCACATTAAAAGCTAAATGAACGTCTCCCATTTTATTAGCAAATTATTTACCTAAAGTCGCAATGCAAGCCACAGTTTTACAGTAATTATTTTTAACACATTTTATGCACGTTAAAATTATGCATGAATATCTTTGTGGCTGTTCCTTTATATATATATATATATATATATATATATATATATATATATATATATAAAACAGTGTAACATGCAAAAACGCTTTCAATAGTGGTTTCAACCCTTCAGTAATAGACTTCGGCTGACCGATGAAGTTTGGTGACATAATTCATATCCACACTATGTTAAACTGTAAACGTATCAGATGGTTAAATACCGAATTTGACTAAGCTACCCTTTTATTTGTATGACGTTTAGGCATGGGACATTATTATACTTAAATTTTAGTCAGTTTAAGGCACAACTTCATGCCCACTAAGATAGTAGCTGTAAACAGTTCAAAATATAATTTTAACAAATGCCACAGTCTAAGAAACTTTATGCAAATAAAATTTACTAAAACGTCATCATACCAGGAATAATTATGAGCACATAAAAACACTTGAAACGACAAATGCAGTGTAATTTTCAAGCAAACTATATATTGTCGATGGATTTTTCCTACGAGACTTTAAGGGCGCGGTATACCGCAATTTTCATAATCATTATTTTATTTTTTATTTGTACTACATATGTTTTTCTTACTTTAGACATAAAATGAGTCTAAATTTGTCCATTTTGAAATTTTTTATCTCTCATAGTTTTCGCGTAATGGCTTGTTAAAGTCATGTTTTGCATGTTTCCGTTTTAACGACCACACTAAAACCAACTTATATACCAAACTGAAATAAATCACAGTGGATAAAGACATCGCAGGCTACAATGGCATGCTCATAAAATTAAAAAATATTTGTATTAAAAAATATTGAATTTTTAAAATTTTGGTTTTGAGTTTCAGCATTTTTTTAAAATTCAAATAATTTTTATTCTTTAATTTTATGAGCATGTCATTGTAGCCTGCAATGTCTTCATCCATTTGTATTTTTTTTTTTTTTTTTTTTTAAGTTTGGTATATCAGTTGGTTTTAGTGTGGTCGTTAAAACGGAAACACGCAAAATATGACTTACGCGAAAACTATGAGAGATAAAAAATTTTCATAGGAGCCAAATTCAGTCACATTTTGTGTTTAAAATAAGAAAAAAATATGTAGTACAAATAAAAAATAAAATAATGATGATGAAAATTGCGGTAGACCGCACCCTTAACGGTGATCCTACCTTTTTATTTACGGCAAGTGTATAGTACAGTGCAGCGCATGCTTCTCAAATTTAGTTTCATGATCCAGGTTGGTAATATTTACGAGACAGCAGTCTTAAAAAAAAAAAAAAAAAAAAAACCGTTTTTAACCATTGTGAAGTGCCCGGAACCAACGTATCTAAGCATGATACCTAGAAAACAAAACAAGAGAAACGTGTTTTTCTTTTCGTAGTTAAAGGTATTGAATAAACGCCTAGTAGTATGGTTTTTTTATTAAAAATACTTTCTCCTAACTCTTAACACCCTTAAGGGCGCCGCCTACCCGCGCGTTAGAGGTTCAGAAGTGACGGAGACATAAAGATGACCTTGAAGTGTGCATCAAATGCAGCGTCCCTCAACGAACCAAGCTCTGAACTAGCGTGCAAGTTTCTCGCCGAACCATTTTTACTACGGAATATTAACGGGTGAGCATATAATTTGATTAGTGGAAAGTTTGTACCAAAGTTCAGTGCACGTCTATATCTCAGTTTCAAAAACATCCCATTAGAAATACGACAGTCTGAAAAGTCAGTTTTTAGTTATATTGAAGAGCTTATAAACGGTCTGTAATTATTATTGTGTCTTAACAATGATAATCCGATCTTGTCCGAAGTGTGATTTCTTTACGTACGTTGACTAAATGAGTGGTGGGATAGTTTCATAGAAGAAAATGTTTACGAACACACCACGACAAATTTGAAGTGTGAGGTAGGCGGCGCCCTTAATATAATTCAGCAGTGTAAATAATGAACAAAGTATGTATATTTCACCAAACTCGGAAGCTTAACGTCTGGGAACACAATAAAGTATATAAACATAGTCAAGTATTAGTACGGGCAGTATTAACCAAGCAGCGGTTGCGAATGCGGGCAGTGGGAAGATCGCCGGCCGACAAGGACAGGTAGGTGACGACGGGTAGTGAAGTCAGCTGAGAGACAGACAGGCAGGCAGGCGCACTGGGCCGTGCTGGCCGGGAGTACACTTGGCAACACCGCACCGCAGTTTTTGTGTGTCAGTATTGGCTGGGTGTGAGCAGCGGGTGGCATAACCGCTTGGCGGGCAGGCGCAGCCAGCAGCGGGACAAGTCATCCAGCTACTACCTGGCCGTCACTCGCGGCCAACCATCCTACTACACAAGCCTGTCTGCTTGCTAGGAATGTTGCCCTACTGCCATCACGCAGCGGGGTAACAATACATTTTATTAGAGAACTGGAAATGTCGCGTTTTAATTTGTGGACAAGTTACACTAGTAACTCCTGTACATGCGAGTTACTTCCTTGGGTCGCTGTTCATGTCACATTTCCTTGAGAATTCTCAACCAATAGCGAACCTACATGGTCATATGTACAACTGACCACTCACTGCAGCAGCAGACAATATACAAGTAGCTGAGGACGGAATGTACACAGGGCTGCGGAGTCCAGCTTATAGGTAGTTGAATCCGCAAAATTTCCACGTCACGTCTGTAACTATTATTCTTTATTTATAACGTATAGAGACCGAAAAAATTCGCCTTTTCTTTTGGCCCTAAGCTATAATTCCAGCAACTGTGTAAGTTCGTGACGCTTTCGCAATTGGCCCGTGATTTCTTTGACACTTCCTGGAAGTAGCTTGCCAATAGTACAGAAGAAACTAAATGTACGCCCATATATCGAGCAACCAGTTGAGCAGATCATGTCTGCTTGAATACACATTATGTTCTTGGAGGCTAGCCTACACGTCAGTGAACCTGCGAATTTTTCCCGTCTCTAATTATGTATCACCACACGCTATTCCAAAATATAGTCCATTTACAGAATTATGCATACATTATAATTCAGTAGCTGCCTAGGCGGACGTATTTTGCATGTTCGAGAGCGGTGAGGACGATACGAAGGGCGTTGATCAGGGTGGGGGGTTCGTGTTCAACCCCTACCTCAAAATATGAAGGACTAAAAAACTTATCTATACATTTCGTACCTATGTATCACATTTTCTCTAGACCGAAAACACAAATCCCGGTTACGCCACTGGACGATACACGTTCCGTAGCCTCTACGTACAGTCGCTGAGATGGCGTGCCGTCTTCTCGTCGATAACTCGCCTCTTTTGAGACAATCGGTGGCGACATTATAATTTTATGACGTAGAATTAAAGAACGTGTGTTGTGCCCTTTTTAATGTTCGGCGCCGCGTATTTCATGCCTAAAAAGGACCGCAGCAATGCCCATTTCTGCCCTTTTCGAGAGAAGATAATACTTGAAGGCGGCCGCCTACCTCACGCTTCAAATGCGTTGCAGTGTGTTCGTAAACATGTTTTTTTTTATTCCACCAAACAATTCCGCGTGTTCTCATTGTGCCAACGTTCGAAAAGAAAACAAACTTCAGACACGGTAGGAACCTCACTGTTACGACACTATGCTAATCAAAAACATAGTTTCTAAGCCCTTCAACTAGACTAAAAAACGGCCTTTTCTGACTGCCGTACTTCAAAATGTACTAACCGGATGTATGTGCAACTCAGATTGCGACCTGCACTGAACTTAGTTGCAGACTTTCCACTAATAAACTTATATGGTCACCGCTTTATGTCATATAGTAAAAACTGTTCGGCGGGAAGCTTGCGCGCTAGTTCAGCGCTTGGCTCGTTGAGGCGACGCAGCATTTGATGCGCATTTCAAAGTCACCTTTATGTCTCCGTCATTTCTGAGCCTCTAACGCGCAGGTAGGCGACCCCCTTAAGAGATTACTGGACTACTTGAAGTGGGCGTATAAACTGTCTTTGAATGATGCTCCAAGTAAGATATCACGAACGCTGAGCAGTTTTACACTAAACGCCATACAAAGATCTATCGACATTTCCCGCTTTACATTACGTTCTTTACCGCCATCAAGTTTTCACACCTTCACTATCTTTGTCGAAGAAATTTTTTTTCTGCGGTGGATTACAGACGTAGTATTCTAACAATGCCGACTACGGACAATGTACGAAGTTACAATCACTTCGTGTTTGATGCATAAAACATAACAGAAAATTATATAGCAGATAAAATACTAAAAATTCTATGTACTGCGACGTATAGGGCTGTTCAAGTGTGAAATCCTAATTTTATATATTTGTATGAAAAAAAAATTGGTTTCCTAGACGTTAGTAGTGACTACAGTTTTATATAATGGGGAAATGTTTTAGCACGCATAGTATTCGGATAACGACATGGCAAAGTCAACATTGCACAAGTACAGCAGCGTAAAATGAAGCTAAAAATCAACGTACTCACTGAAATTAAATAATTAAAATTGAAATTAGATGTCGCAGGTTACATGATAAATATTAAGTTAAAACAGCGTATTTTTGTACGTTTTAAAAAATTGTTTGAAAGAAAGGCTTTTATATAGATAATGTTAATGGTATCAAATACTTTGTTTTCAGAAAACAGCGGCAATAATAATGATTACAATGATACGTTTATATTTGCGTGTTGTGTCAGTTACAAGCGTACAACACCTTCTACGAGGGGTCAGACCTCTAGCCTCCCACCAAGGCCATCCGGGTTCGATTCCCGGCGGGGTAGGTCCTCGGATTTTCGCATGTGGGAGTCGTGCCGGACGATGCCGATGGTCGGCGGGTTTTCTCGGAGATCTCCCGTTTCCCCCGCCAATTCATTCCGGCGCTTCGCCATACTCGCATCATATCACCACTCACCAGCGCTAAAGACATCGATGTTAAGGGGCCCGCCTCGTTGCCATAAAATCACACTGCAGCGTGTTTGAAGAAAAAGTTTAACACCGAAACCAATACACGTGTGCTCACGCCGTTTCTCTACGAAAAGAACACACACTTCAGGCGACTGCCCTTAAGTACTTTCAAGACAACACACGTATTAGAAATCCCCTTTTAGGGCACATCAAAATGGGTCAAAACGGGATTTTCAGTCTGGAATAGCGGAAAATATACTAGCCGAATCCATGTGAAACCACTTAATGGTAGTGCATTGGACTTTAGTAAAGTGGTTTCGTAAATAAAACCCTTAAAGTCCCATAATAAATTTGTTTTTTTTTCACTTAGACTGCAAGTCTTAAGCGTAGAGGCGACGCACCGTTGTATGGCTCATACGACGTCGCCCTTAGCACCATACCTACTCACACAAACACATGTGCCACAAGGCGGGCCCCTTAAGTAAGGGCGCGGTCTACCGCAATTTTCATCATCATTATTTTATTTTGTATTTGTACCAGATATTTTTTTCTTGTTTTAGACACAAAATGTGACTAAATTTGGCTCTTATGAAAATTTTTTTATGTCTCATAGTTTTCGCATAATGGCTTATTAAAGGCATATTTAGCATGTTTCCGTTTTAACGACTACACTAAAAACAACTGATATAACAAACTCGAAAAAATCACAGTTAATAAATACATTGCAGGCTACAATGACATGCTCATAAAATTAAAGAATAAACATTATTTGTATTTTTAAAAATATATAGAACTTTTTAAATTTTTATTTTCAGTTTCAGCAATTTTTTAAAATTCAAATAATTTTTATTCTTTAATTTCATGAGCATGTGATTGTAGCCTGCAATGTCTTTATCCACTGTGATTTTTTTTAGTTTGGTATATCAGTTGGTTTTAGTGTAGTCGTTAAAACGGAAGCATGCAAAAATATGACTTTAACAAGCCATTACGCGAAAACTATGAGAGATAAAAAAATTTCGCAAGAGCCAAATTTAGTCACATTTTGTGTCTTAAATAAGAAAAACAAATATCTGGTACAAATAAAAAATAAAAAAAATGGTGATGAAAATTGCGGTAGACCGCGCCCTTCTTCACTCACTCATCTTCTACGATGCGACGAGCTGACAGTAGCGTGATCTTATTCTCTCAATGTCCATGGGCAAAAGTATAAAAATTTTGAGCTGAGATTACTTTTTACTGACTTTATACAGTGTTAGTGAGACATGCATCTGTCACATAAGACGATTAAAAATAATATTGCTGATGTTATTTTTAATAAGCACTAAGTTATGTTCACCTCGTGAAAGGACGCACCGACTAACTGCATGAGCAGATGAAAGTAAAACAAAGTTAACAGTGTGGCCGTTCGCAAACAAATAATTACTGAACAACGGAACACATTACTACGCCAAAGGAACTGTCAGCGACCGTGCGTGGTATATTACATGTACCGCGTTTGGTACGATCACGTCCCAGGTTCGATGTCCGCACATAAATTCAATCACATAATGTTCAATCACCCACACGTTCTACAATACATACAAAAATCGTTATCAGTGTATATTCATCAATTGCCAGTGATCGTTCGCATATTTTATGAATATCGTATAAGGAGGGCACTCGAGGGCTAAGGTACCGCACCGCACCTTGGATGTAGACTTATTTCCTGTGCGCCCTGCGTACCTCGGAGGAAGACACGAGATTAAGCCCTACATTGGAGGGATGATGAAGTGAGAACGGGCGGGGAAAACGAGAGATCCGCGAGAAAACCCGCCTATCAGCGGCATCATCCAGCAAGATTCCTAAACGCAAAAATCCGAGGACCTATCCCGGGTCCTCTTAGTGTAGGACGTGTGCGTGGCCACGGCGCCAACTAACTAATCTGCGACGACGTTTCAACAAAATTAAGTCAATAAAAAACACTAACTGTCAGAAAATATTAATTTACTCACTTTTTAAATGTCTCCCGTTTATTTTGAAATCACCATACATGCGCCGATCACCAGCGGTTTTCATCCAGATAAGTGGAAAGCTACTGGTAATTAGTGAATATCTTACTAATTTTTGTTTTTCGTATGTCGTTAGTACGAAGAGAAACTACGTCTGTCCAGTTATACAGTACACAGTGCCGACTGTCAATCAAGCAGTGAGCGACATTTCGCACCAAATCCTTTCAGCCAACATCTAATCCATCCTCCACTTGTTACTGTAAACATTGTCACGCGGCTAGCAAACACAGCGTGTAAGTCTTATCGTTCTAGATATTTAAATTTCGAAGCTCTCTCGTTTCCTCCGCCCTTCCATTCCGGCGCTGCTCCATACTTTTCCTCGTGTCATCTCTCGCCACCGCTAAAGTCCTAGATGTTGAGCGCTGACCAATATATCTTACTCACTCGATATTTAACGTATGAGGACAGAATACATTTCAATTTGTGGTAGACGAATGTTGGAATGGTCTCAAAAGTGCCGACTTTGCTGTGAACAGCTTATAACTAAATCGGGCCGGTGAGTGCGTCGCGCACAACTGCAGCCCATTCGCCATCATTTCATTCATTATTCATCTATCAGACGGTAGGAGACTACCAGAAGCTCGGTGGCAAAGAACGTGCCTCGCATTTCGCAAGTTGTTTACCCGACGCCACGTTGCACAGCAGGAAATGGAGCAACGCACACACTAATGCGCCACAGCACAGAAACTAACACGGGGAACCTTGTGCAGTGCTTACGAGGAGTATCCAACAACGTAAAACCAATGTTCGGGTGTATACGCATATGTCCGAGGATAACTGTTCCAGGAAAGAACCACGCATTATCTGCAGACGACATTTTTTACTCTAGTCATCGTATGCCATAAGAGAGGGGGGGGGATAGTCAAAAGGGCTAAAACTGGAATTTTTAGGGTATTTGCATTCAGTCTGTTTAACACAAATGAGAAAAAATTATCGTAGCGTCTGTGGTTCAACGCTGTGGTTTTTGACACATGCAAATATTTAAGTTTACATAACTAATTCGCTTGCTACTGGTCTACAACATCCGCGATCGGCCGCAAACTCTTCAGGCGACTGTTACTCCATCGCCACTATGGACAAGGCTCTCAACTGCCGCCTGCCCAGGTCGAAAAACGTTTATTAAAAAAAAAACCCCATTAAGGAACGTGAGTGATGACTGCATAAGAATAACATTCCTTACACACGTGTATACCTACTTCAGGTCCTACAATAATGTTTATAAAATATTGTTTTCTTGCGGTAGGAAATGGCGAAAATGGACGAGAGAGATTTTGGTCATCGAGGTCTTTAGCGCTCGCGAGAATAGAACAGCAGCGGAATGAAAGGGTAGTGGAGCCGGGAGATCTCCGAGAAAATCCGCAGACAAACGGCCTTGGTGGGAGGCGCAGCCCCTACGCGAAAATGGGTCCAATTTAGGCATGAAACTCTTGGAGATCATTCTTTATATAACAAAAGATACAGCAGTGTGGCCAACATTATGTTGAAAATTCCGTCATTTGTTCGCATAAAATCCGTAACTTTATAGCTCCACTGTATTTTCGCAAAACACAAGAAAAAATTCCAATAATTATTATATTATACTGTAATAATGTTTAAATTAGTATAATCGCTCTCGACCGGATATAAGAGTCCGCCATTTTATATAGGGTCAAAATACCACATTCAATTGGGCTTCACTTCAGAGCCTTGGAGATAGCTGTTTCCGCCTCTCTTTATTTACTATATAGCTCGTTGGTTTCGTCCTTACCGCTTCCGCGTGTCTAGGTCTCAAACGCGCAAAACTCGTCCACCAAGGCCACAGACAAGATAACCAAGGCGGCCATCCAAGGTTTTTAGTGCTTGGTGAGGGGTGTCGTGAGTATGTGGCAGTGCTGACATGAAGGGCCGGGGGAGGGGAAACATTGAAAAAATCCTCCCACCAATCTACAGCCACGATTCCCATATGCAAGAATCCCAGTCGACCTCACTAGAATCGAGCCCGTATCACACAGGTAGCCCGAAAACAGGGAGAAGGGGGGGGGGGAGGGTTGTAATAGCAGGTGTGGCTTTGTAACGCTCAAACTATATATGCGTTTCTTTTTATTTGAATTACTGAACTATCGTAAAATAAACCCCGTTTACGATACTACAAAGCCAATATGAAAATATTGATAGCTACGCCAAATGGGAAGAAACTGCAGTATTCCACAGCGTCTTAAGATCACTGCCAAGGTTTGGTCCACCACGTTGAAAAACCATTTAGCCAAGCAGAATGCTTGCTTTTTCCTCCTGGCCAACGTGAGGGAAAAGTTCAGCTCGCCTTGCAGTATATTGAATACACAATCAGAAGCACTGAACCATGGGTATACTAAACGTTATGGATTACCTGCTCTGTGAGATTTTTAAATGTTTGTTGAAATGGGAGTTTACCACTGGAATTTATTGGTTTGTGGACATACGCAATTGCTGCAACACGAGCAATGGCGTATGTCCACAAACCAATAAATCCTATCTGCTCTGTACGATACGTGGACGTGTAAAAGATGCACAACGCCGAGAATTCCAACGCAGGAGTGTCGCAATTCAAACTTGCCTATCTGCAAAGAACTATCCCTTCGGGTACACGTCGGCAGGTTTACGAACGTAGCAAGCGTTCACCGAAAAGAAAAAACTACATAAAATTGCCATCTAACATCGAAATTGGACCTACCCATCGCCAGGTTCACACAATGAACGAGACAGAACGAAAGTCAAAAGTATCTATGCAGAGCAAGTTTAGCAGATAGCGAGAAGTACTTCCACTGTCCATGCCTTCTTCACCCAGTTAAAAGGTCTGACAAGGATGAACTTGAATATCCTAAGTTATAGCAATGAACTATTAAAACTGTGGTTTGCCGTCCGGCGGCACGACTGGAGTACATACTGTCATGGTAGTGACTTGCAGCACCATCTACGTCAATAAAAGCTACTAGAAAATCCGATATAAACATCACACTTTGCAACGTGTAAATCATCATTCTCCGAGGTTCACAACACACGGCCGACAAGAACCACAATCCTGTCAGTGCACAAGCTGCTTCATACGCCGTAGTTTACAACCTCAGCGAACATGTGTGTTCAAACGTGGTCACTTCACAGTTAGTGGGACGGAAAATTACGGGTTGCTCATTCCCCACATGCAGCACCAACCCATAAAGCGTTATACTACTGTTCTATTGGCAAGCGTTGTTGGTTACAACTTCCTGTACCAAGTTCCCTACCGCTGGTGAACAAGAATTTTCCTGGCAGATTTCCAACCGTTTTCTTGTGTAGGGTGGTTTATATACACCCGAAGAACATATAGCTCTGTTCCACCCATACTTGCACCTATATAAACTTCCTTAGCACATGCGTCGGCAACTTACATGAAACTCTAGAATTTCCTTGATAGCCAGGTTCTGCCTGTTTCCACACTCTACACATATTTCCAGTGTGATGAAAACGAGACAGAAATCATTAAAACAGGTTAAACACATTAATGGTATGGTCTACAGCAATTTCCATCGTCATATTTTTATTTTTACATTTGTACTAGATTTTTCTTATTTTATACATAAACGGTGACTAAACTTTGCTCTCATGAAATTTTTTGTATCTCTCATAGTTTTTGCATAATGACTCGTAAACGTCAAAATTTTAGCCATTTTTTAAAATACAACCATATTACCAAACAATAAAGCTAAGCGCTGCACCAGGTTTTTCAAACAAAATTATATTTTCAAATGTTTAACATCAACATTTCAGGGAAATACTTCGAATCTGACCAACACGCAAACGCGGTTGTCGTATGAACAATACCGTGGGAACACAATTGTAGAGTGGAAATTCTAAATGATATAAGTGCCAAACGAGACAGAAATGGATCTATTTTATCAAAATGAACTATGTGCTAATGCCTATGTTTTGTTGTCAAGAGCTTTTCCTAATAGTTTTTACGATCGTCGAAAAATTGTATGTCCCATATGCATGCTCTTGCTGCGCTGTTTTGCAATTTTTATCAAATACATATTTTGCCACTTAGATCGTTTAGAATTTCCACTCAACAATTATAAAAAAAAACTTCATAGCATCCCATACTCGCACAAAGCAATTTATTTTGACATTTTCATACCATGTAGAAAAATGTCGACAGTGTAGCAAAAAAAAAAAAAAAAAAAAAAAAAAAAAAAAAAAAAAAAAAAAAAAAAAAAAAAAAAAAAAAAAAAAAAAAAAAAAAAAAAAAAAAAAAAAAAAAAAAAAAAAAAAAAAAAAAAAAAAAAAAAAAAAAAAAAAAAAAAAAAAAAAAAAAAAAAAAAAAAAAAAAAAGTATAAAATCATAACATATTAAAAATAATAAGAAGCCAGAAAAAGCGGTTTATAGAAGGCTAAGATGCACACAGTAAACTTTGACCTTTAATATCTCTCGTCCAGCGAACTTTGGGTTCGTTTCCTCCTGCTTAACCAACGTCAAATTATGATCACACTTTTAACATGGCGTTATAATTGTACCGCCGCCAACTCCGTCCACTATTCACAATAAACACTGCCACCAAACAATAGCACGGTACAACCAAATCACTTGACAGTGTCACCTATTTGACGACTTTTTCTTCATTTCTTCCTAGTTAAAAATTTGGCAAGATTTAACTAATAATATTTAGGGACGCAGCTAATTACTTTACCTTTCATTCCATACATTGTATTCGAAAAATTAAAGCGCAACTATGGAATAATTAAGCTTATTTAAATTGTAAGAAAAAAATTCTCTCTCATCCAATAATAAACACTAAATAACTTCCAGTACCGAATTCGTCCTATAATACGCACCTAATCGTAAAATGTAATGTTTCTATAAAGAAACACTCCGGTTATTCGTTATACCCTTCACTTACTAAATGAAAATAATTATTGTTAACAAAAGAGGCGATTCAGCCTTTTAAGGCCATGATCTTTCATTTATTTCAAACAATTGCAAATAACTTAAATATTTTTTAACAAAATGCTTTGAAAAAAAATTGACACTATGTACAGTCATACAATACACAATTTGGACAGAGCGGTTTTTAAAAATTATGAACCGTTTGCAAGGAAATAAATATTTTGCTTCATTTAGGCTTATTTTGACAACAAAGTATGTGATATTTCAGGGGCAAAAATCTGAAAAATCCGTTTAGTGTAGTGCAACAGAAAAATTCCGAAACTGACGATAGTATATAAGTGTTAAAACTGCCTGAATGAATTTTTGATATATGTATTCATTTTCGTTAAAAAAAATATATATATATTTTCGAAACCATTACAAAACTAAAGAGCGAGGCCTTAAGGGAGCTACCTACCTCGAAGACCTAGCGCGTCCAAGGATAGGGATATAAATGTTACATTACATTCGGTGGGACGCAGTACCTGTGGAACCTACATATTCCACCCCTAACTAAATGTGTTGATCCCTGCGAGGCCCACACCGCTATGGGATCTTATATTGCGTTTTTTATAATACCCAGAAAATATTAGAAAAATATTTCCCTTATCAAAAAACACTCGAAAAGACGACCATAAAATTTTCCTGATTGTTTTATTTCCGTAGCAAGTGTCTCTCTTTTTACGGGTCCGCGGTGGTCGAGGGGTCAGCCACCACGACTCCCATCTACGCGGTACAGGTTCGATCCCCGGCGAGTTCGGTCTCGAATTTTTCACCTGTGGGAAACTTGGCTGGCGTCGTTAGCTGGGGGGTTTTCTCGGGGAATTTCCTATTCCCCAGCATCTCTCATTCCGTCGCTGCTCCACATTCATCTCAACCTCACCTCGTCCGCTCTTCGGGCTGGACGGGCGACAGGTATGTCTAGCTAGTCGAGCAGCCAGTCCCAACCTTCTGCCACACACGATGAGACCCGGCCCGAAGGCGGGAACACGTAGTGGGTTTTCTTTAACTAGTGTCACACTTTCTCAATGCAAAAAAAAATTGGTTTTCGCGCGAAAGCGATGTAAAAAAAAAGACTTAGCACCGCCGGATGTAATTTAACATGTAAAATCCCTATCCTTGCTCACTACAGGGCTCTAAGGTATGCAAGGACATTTAGTTGTCTCGTCAGCGACCTTGTTCATTATTTAACCACCATGCAAATCTTCAAAAATAGTAGTTGCAGACTGAAAGCTTGTAAGCACCTACAGACGGCGCGTTGGGACACCACGTTGCCAAGCTTCCGAGGCACTTTCCAGGTGAAGTATTGCAACGTTGTCGTGGGCGGCTCCTCTGAAGCGTACCTGACTCTTTCGCAAACCTGAGAAACACGGCCTGACGGAAACCGTACATTTCCAAACACTATGACGACTTCCTTCTTAGGTCTCATTCAATAATTTATTTTAGACCTGCAAATCACATCCATTAACTATACTATAAAAGAAAGTCGTGTTAGTTACACTACTTATAACTGTATAACGGCTGAACTGATTTGGCTGAAAATTGGTGGGGAGGTAGCTTAGAACCAGGAGAAGGACATAGGATACTTTTTATCCCGTTCGACCGCGTTCCCGGGTGACGTCAAAGAGAATACAAGTCACTATAAAATGTGGTATAACAAAAACGCATATGACATGGAATAACAAAACCCAAATGACAGCTTAAACATAATTTTGTCTATGGATAAGTATGTTTGAAAATTTGATACTTATAAATTTTGTCAGAAATCAATAATCAGATATAATCAGTAATTTGTATTCTCTTTTTAATCATCATTGACAATGCCGCGACCAAGACGATCGAATATTTCCTGACAAAGCATGTTCACGGGTAGGAAGACCATCTGCGTTGTTTGTTTTTACGCCTGATAAAACAAATGAAGAGTGCAACCTATGCACCAAAATACATGAAAAATAAAGAATCATTAAAATACTTAATCCAAAATTTGCCTACTTATTGCCTCCAAGGCGGAACAGAGTTTGCAGGGCCAGCTAGTTAACTATAAAATAACATGTATACAGATATAAATGGGTCACGGAATGAGTAGTATTTCACAGAGTACAATTTTAAATATATTTTTGATGCGTATTACATCCTAAGATTATGGGGAGATCTATATAGTCTGTTTATTATTTTACAATAATAACTTTATACCAACAAGTAGTACGAAATCTACAAAGTGTAACGAACAAAACAAAGGTGGGAACGCTAATTTCAAGGGTTGTATCATTCCAAGCTTTTAAACGTTACACCTCTAGTGCTACCAACATGCAAATGTCCATCATTAGACTCGTGCGTCTTGAAATGAAGATCGGTAGCCATCCAAATATACGCAACTTCGCCACGTTTGGAGCAACTAACTCGCGCTGCACCAACTGCCAAGTAAGTGAAACGATAATGTTTCGTATTATTTTTCTCTTAGGCCATTTCCGTCTACTTGGAAGTCGAAGGTCTCAGGGGTGACACCTGCGGCTATTAGGCGAGGGTAACACTGCGGTGTCTTCCACAAGGTTCAGGGGCGAAGGGACACACCGCCTGAGAGGTAGCGTTATTTTTCAATTCCCCGACCGGGGATCGAACCCGGGACCCTCGGCTCACCGGCTAAGACCTCTGAACACCAATCCAAGCGGCCGGACCTGTTTCGTGTAAAGCGAGTAAATATTGACAGTTCCCTGAGCAAGTCACGATAGTCACAATAAAATACATCTCAGGTTCACTTTAGAATAACAAATGTCGAATGCATTAAATAGACATATGTACAGTACACAAAAGGAACTCTAAAATTTACTGAAGTTCTGTGATCGTAAATAATCTCCTGTCCTCTTCAACCGACAAGCATCATGTCTCCAGTCAACGTTTGCCCAGCTTGCATGTCAAGGCGACACCGTCGCGTCTCTTATAGGCAGTTTTATATCAACTACTAAAGATCCGTACTCAATAGTTAAGTCACGAGGTTAGCACGGTAGGGCAAAGTTTTAGCGTTCAAACATTAACCGGAGTAGAACTTTCAAGCGTACTGTACAGTAAGTCACGAGACCCTGAATTTCTAGCAGGCTTTTAGACGTAACTTAGTGAGCGAACAAATCTGGTCACATGACTGCCCAAACCTAACTCCAGGAGATTACGTAATATCACCGCCTTTTATGTACACCTAGAAAGTCTTAAACTACATTATTCAGATGGAAGCGATACCGATCGATTCTAATCGACTGCCACTGACGTCGTTGCCTTTGTGTCTGCCCTCCGATAAAGCGTAACGATACATTGTTCAACTTTTCACAGCAAGATAAGTTCGTTAGTCCGCTAATGACGCCCCAATAAATATGTTCGTGCTAAAACCTGCAGCCGTTCCGACCAAACATCATGCTGGTGACCATAGTTCCCAACGAAGATCAGCAAGGTCATTTGTCATAGGTACCCACGTACATCTGCGTATAATGCTATTTTACTTTAAGGTAAGGTAACTTGGATTTAAGTCTCGTCGACAGCGAGATCATTAGACACCGTAACACACGACTTGGTACAATGACAGGTGCTGGGAGAGGAGTCAGCCATGGCATTGGTTCAAAATAACCATCCCATCAATCGCCTGGAATGATTTCGGGAAACCACGGAAATCCGATATCAGGATGGCCAAAGACAGGGATCGAACCCGTGTCCTCCCGAACGCTATTTCCAGCGTGTTACAATCGCGCCACCTCGCTCGGCTTTGTTTACTTCCAAAAACAATGCATGCATACAGTTCTGACCCGACATTAGAGAAAGCAAATTAAGAAAAAAGATTGTAACAGCCGAACGCACGGACAAAGTGTTCGATTCGAAACTTCTCGACTTACGGACGTAACTTGGACCTTACATGAACTTACTGCACTTTAAAGCCATGTTCTCTTGTTTCTATTGTTTTTTGCGATAGTAATTTTTTTAAAGCTTAAATGAGAACATAAACAAAAATTTTGCCTGGCAATTTGGTTAAATTGGTTTTTGACGCGATAGCTAATTTTTCCAAAACAAGAAATCATACGGTTTCGACTAAAAAGTTAATTAACAAGGATTTCGTTTATTACATAATTTGCTAAGTATTTACTGCCTTGATAAAATCAGAGCGCATAGACAAGAAGATTTTTAAGAAAAACTACCAGACAGATTTTTGATATCTGCTTTCGTTTACTTTCCGATTTTCCGATTACCGTTACGTGACTGCAACTCGAGCGCCGAAAGTCAGCGAGCGCCAACAAAATTTTCGTTATTTAAACGTGATAAAAGGAGAAAGTGATTGCTTTAATGATTTTGGGAGTTCATTTGGAGGGAGAAAGTTTGTCTTGATTAAAATGTGTCATGACGTTTAGTGGTGGCACTTGTTCGCTACTCCTGTTTCAATCTACTACTGCACTGCCAAATATTTCATGTTACAAGTACGTTGTAAAAGTGCATATATCTTTCACTGGCTTCCTAATCAACGAGCTTGTGTGATTCATAGGTAAACAAGTGTTTCAGATGTCCTTAAGAAAGTTGGTGTAGCATGAAAACAACAATATATTTTAATTTTGTTTTTAACTCTACTGTTTCGAAGAACTCAATAGCACATGTATTGAAGTTAGTACTGTGCAATAGTTTTAATCGTATACCTACGGCTAACCACGGAAAATATTCACTTATTATCACTAATTAGGTAACAATTAAGGCAGAGAATACTAAACACTACTAGTTTGTCGCAGTCGTTTTGTTTCGATTACACAAACTCATAAACTGTGATATAATTAAATTATACGGTACATTTCAGCCATGATTCTACGTAAGTCAAAAGTTTTTTTATTCCTTAATCTTTATACTTTTTAATATTAATTGGCTTGTATCTAAAAAGATTATTCCTTATGCTTATCATATCCAACTACAGTGATTAGTTGTCAAGGAAATGAAATTGAAGCTAATGTCATTTGCCGAAAATTTCTATACACTGCCTGATTAAAATAACTTTTCAGTACAGTTCACTTTAGTACACTATTCTCCTTGATGTCTTGATGACGATAGTACCGTGAACTGTGCGGCAAAATCCCAGAGTACGAGAATAATTTAACGCTTAATAAACACCGTAACTGGAACGTTGATAGCTATGCAAATGAGCTACTCGTCCAACCTCATGTTCACGCAGCTCACAACTTCTACTTCAGAGTTGAAGTTATGCAGTAGTTAATACATATATGGTACACAATGGAGCAGGCACTCACGTCGGGCGCCGACTTTCTCTGGCAAAGTAAGAGCACACAACACCGTTAACATTGGCACGTTCAGTTTTCGCCAACGCCCCGATCATTCCTGCAACAACTTCATTCCATAATACGTTGCATAACGAATTTCATCACCGTTTTAAATATAAAGCTCGATACACTCTACCCTTAATTATCTACTCAATTACTTAGTGTTGTGAACACACCGTCACTAATTAGGTCTTCAGAACATAACGAAGAAAAATATATTTGCGATGTTGGTTGTAATGCAGTGTTTCGGTACCAGATTATTGCTAAACTGCTCATCTCATCGCACATGACTGATGTCTGCTTAGGAATATCATGTAAAGAACATTGCACATGTGTATACACATTTCAGGTTCATCACTACCCATTGAAACAAATTGTATAGCGGCAGATAATGGCGAACAATTAAAATTCAACGACTTTCCACTAATTTTTCAAGGCCCGCTGTAAATTACACTTGACACTCAAATATTTTATTCAAATATTTAAGATTTTACTAGCAAAGTTTTTTTTTTATTTTTATCTCTCTCTTTAGAACTGATGAAGTTCACTAATGATATATAAATCAGAAATTAGCATCGACTTGAGAAACACTGTGGGAGACATTCCGTTCTACAGCATGCATTGCAAAATATGACTCTCACACACGACTCGTAATTTATTTTTGTACTCGCGTAAACACGGCTTTCCGTATAGGAAACGTTTTATTTTCAAAGCTCTTTAGTTACTTTTTTTTACACTCTTCTCTTCCAAACAAGCTTTGCAATGAAACTTTATAACAGATTCAGGGTACTACTTGCCATGAACGCATACAAAAGAAACACTAGGATTAACAGAACATGTTGTGGCGTGCCAGAAAGTGAATTAATTACACAGACATTGCATAATGTCCGTATTCGTAAAGTAAATTACATTACAGAAATAATCCATAGACAAAATAAGGTTTCATATTTCTCAGAAAAAATTTTAATGTTACTTACTCTTAAGTTTTGCAGTGGTTTCGAAAACATATATTTTTAACGCAAATTAATACATACATCAAAAATTCATTCTTACAGTTTTTACGCTTAAATATCACAGTTTGTATCGGAACTGTTCTGTTACAATACACAAAATGAATTTTTAGATTTTTGCCCCTGAAACATTACATTTGCCAAAATGAAGCAAAATTATTTTTTGCTAGCAAAAGGTATATTATTTTTAAAAACGCTCTGCTGAAATTCTGTATCGTATAGCTGTACACAGACGTAAATTTTTTTAAAGCAAGTATTAGCGTTACTTGTAATTGTTTGAAACAAATGAAAGGCAATGACCTTAAGAAACCAGCTGGCATATTATGTTATCCAAAAATTCAAGGACTTTTTACGGACTGGATTAAATCAAGAACTTTTCAAGGCCTTTTAAGAACATTGTCAAAGTTCCAGACTTTCCAGGATCGTAAGAACCCTGAGTAAACACAGGGCACCGGAAGTATGTGACAGTTACATACCAGACGAGTCGTATTTAATTGGGAGGTAGGCATTGACCGATGCAGCATTCCACAATACATGGTCCATTCCTAGTGCTATGCACTGTAAGTCATATACTTTAAACTGTGCACAAACCATGCAATTTCGCACCCGTGTTCACATAACATTTGTTGTTCCTCTACACGAGCGGATTATTGCACCAAAAATACTGATACGTACATTTGCAATATCACGTACAGTGGAATGGGCAATATTCAGTTTAAAATAAAATATATTGAATTAACATGTAAAACAACGTTACCACGGCGAAGTCAGCGACACGTAGAAAACCTAAAGTCACATATTTTTATTATTGATAATTAGCGGCTGCTTTTCAAAAACGTATCGCAAAACTTGCTACTGTCAATGAACTAGACTAGGCCTACATGTGTTTAATAAGAGATAATCGTGTCCCAGGTTGCACCACACACAACAAGCAATACTTACTGCTGTGCACTTGCTCACAACCCAATAATTAACTAATGACTCCGCATTGAAATATTACCTAGTTAGTCGTCTTTTACGACGACATTACACGTACTGTATACTCAAATTTGCTGCACTTCAATAGAGTTTATACACAAAATAGCATCATCAAAATTTACCCCTGCGGCCTTTATCGTGTAGCAACTGATATCCTTTACAAAAGTGAATCACGAAAAAAAAAAAGTTTTTAAATAGATTTTCCACGATAACACATTTTCCCTACGCACATAATCAGACACGTCGGTTTGTTACTCGAGCGCTTCTTCGATCAATTTCGGAACGCTGCGTAAAAAGTTAATAATAGTCGATTTACTATGACCTTTCAAACGGCATTTAGTGCAATCAGAACTGAATTATCTGCAATTGGCAAACCAGTAGTAGTAATTTATGACATTCGAAGCTATACAGGATGTTACAAAAAGGTACGGCCAAACTTTCAGGAAACATTCCACACACACAAAGAAAGAAAATATGTGATACGGAAACGCTTATTTACCTTACATCTCGTTAAATGTCAACACAAGCAATGCAGTCCAGATTACCTTCCGTCAAGTGGCCCACCTGGCGGTGAACCTAGGAAGTAAAGTACATTGTAAAGAACCAATCCATTGGGTATTTGGGACATTTTCTGTACGAAGTGTTATTTACGGTGACATTTAACAAGATGTAAGGAATTGAGCTCTACCATGGTAACTAAGCGTTTCCGGACATATGTCCATATCATATATTTTCTTCCTTTGGGTGTATGGAATGTTTCCTTAAAGTTCGGCCGTACCATTTTGTAACACGCTGTATAGCGTGCCTGATTTGGCTACTCCTCAGAGCCAAACTAAGCTGAACCGTGGGAGAGGTGAACGGGTGAAAACAAAGAGGATGATTCCACAAAAAAAATTAAAATAAAAAAAAACTTCAAGCGTACTTAACAGCAAAATAAATCGTGACTGCGTCGAGGAATTTAACAACAATAAATTCCTAGCCATCTCGCATCATGACATGAATTGACGGTGGGGGAGATGGAGGTCACATAATTAAAGTGAAACATTTTTGTTAAAATTTGCGGGGATTGGAATGTAAGACAAAAAAAAAAAAAACAAGCAAAATTGGTGAGCAAACAAGCTGAGTGTGTGTATGCGTTTCTAATGATACATTTTGACGCCGTAATTAAGTTCGTGTAAGGCGCGAGAAAACAAGCAGCAGGATTGCGTCTCGCTGGAAAAATATTTGCTCAAAAATATAGCGAATAAAAAAATTTCAAGGATTTATTCTATAATTTTCCCATGTGATCCAAAATTCCCTAAAACTTGCAACAAACGTTTTCACTGTTATAAATAAATACATAAATATCGTATGAGGGCCAGGGTGTCACACCCCGAATGTATATTTTCAATAATGGGTTCCCCAGGCAATCTTCGTAACCCGAGGGATGGTCTGGAATGAGGCCCTACAGTGGAGAAGCGTCGGAATGGGAACAATGAAGGAATTGGGAGATCCCCGAGAAAACCCACCGGCCAACGACATTGTCCGGCTTGATTCCCACATGAGAAAATTAGGAGACCGACCCCGCCGGGAATCGAACCCGGATCGCCTTGGTGGGACACGAGTGGTCTGATCACTCGGCCCCTCTGTACCGCACCATATTATTATTTTTTTTAAGTACGGCTTTCATTTCTTACACATACTGTATATTGAAAAGTGGTGAAAAAATACAAATTGGCTTTAAAAAATTACTAAGGCAACAAAAATTGATAACTAGAAACCTGAAAAATTTGCGTTTTCTTTTGGCCCCATGCTAGACTTACAACAATTGTAAGTTCGCAATTGACCCATGACTTATTTTTGACACTTCCTGGAAGTCGCTTAGCCAATAGTACAGAAGCAACTAAATGGAGGCCCATATCACTGCGTCACGAGCATCCAGTGAGCAGATAATGTCTGCTTGAATACACACATGTTGTTGGAGACTAGCCTACACGTCAGTGAACACGCGAATTTTTCCCGTCTTTATTGATAACATTTGCAGTTAATAGTCTACGTACGTTATTGCGTATGCATTTTGCATAAATCACTACGTTCGTCGTCACCAATTATACAGGCTTTTACAAAATTGTATGTCAAAATTTTGGGGGGAACATTGTAGGTAGTGAGGAACCAATAAATAAATAAATAAATAAATAAATAAATAAACAAATGCGAACACGAGCCCGAAAACGCACCATTACTGAGCTATACTATAGGATGCTAAATCGGGTAATGCCTGTCATCCCATAAAAAACGACTTGCCTGGCATGTGGTTGCCAATAATTTCACAGTAACACAATCAGAACTGCACACTGCGCGCTATGCGGTATACATCGTGTAATGTGAATTGCAGTGCAGAAATGATGCGTAGTCCATAACATATTGTGTTTCTCTAGATATGTTTGTTTCCCACAATACTGACACGCAATTTTGCAACATCCTGTAGTGTGATTTTAATTTTAAATTCTGGAAACCTCGCGATATGTCAATAGAAAGAAAGGTAATTAATACAGAGCGGAAAATTTGCGCGGCTACTGACCCGCAGAGTTATGCACTACTCGGCTGCTAGCGGCCACAACAGCAGGACATTATTCGGAATGTAATTTGTCGTCTCTTGGCTGAATGCCCTCAGTGAGGTGACAAGCCGTAGGTCAATGAAGAAACGTCACACACAAACACTGCAGCTGTTTGAGTCCCAGCTTTGTGTCCAAAATAACCCGCCTATTTCTAAAGTCCGTACTAATTAAGGTAGCTCTGTGGATAGACCACAAGTATGTTTGCACGCGCGTGGCACAAAATTGATGAAGCGATAAGGATGCCGCAAATTGGTGATGTTTACGTAATTAAGGTCACCGTCTGGGTGAACATACTTTGCGCAGCTGAGGCCTAGAAGTGCGGAAGTGGAAAAGACGAGACAGCACAGCATTCACACCTCCCCCCTAGCCACATGTCAGAGAACGTGTTAACGTTCTTTAAATATTATTCCTAAGCAGACATCGCTCATGTGCGAGAAATTATTTTCGAATAATCTGTTAACGGCCGAACCTCAGCACGTCGTTCGGCAGCCAGGGCAGTCGGCCACCGCCAAGTGCAGTATTAATTCTACCCGTTGGCCACTCGACTGGCATTGAGATGAGGTGAGAATGTTTTACGGCCTTGAGGTCTTGAAAGCCGACATCCATGCCTGAACCGGGATTCGAACTGAGGACCTATCGCACCGTAGACCGGCGCCTAACCGACCACACTACCGAGGCTGCACTCTAAAATATAGTCTGTAAATTTGCCACACGTGCGTATAGGAGCGCTAAGAAAGTAGGTATGATAGAACAGTTTCCCAGACATCCATGGTAGCACTCCTAAACCTAATTATAAAACAGTCAAATCTATACTAAAGTTACCAGACGTGTATTGTAACATTCGTAAAAGTTTGCATATTTACAAGACTGAAGTGTGGTAACTGTTCCATACTGCGTCTGGGATAACAACTTCCTAAGCATTTTAGAAAGTTTTTTTTACAGTGTGGCATTCTTCTCATCGCCAACTCAACCTTATTATAAGACATTTTGTGGTGTAATATTAGAGATAAGGGTGCATCGTACCCGCCTACACGGTTTCAAATATGCTGAACGGATATCTGTATGGAAAGGACCAAAAATCACCCATTTTCACAATTTACACTCGCGACGGAATATACTTTAAGTGATTAGTGAAGGACTTGACAAGAGTTTTACACGCGTGTAATGTTCTTGAAGATATGCACGCTGCTCGACTGCTCGGGCAGGCGGTCACGTTAAACACAAAGTTACAAGCAATAAAGTAAGGTGTGTGAATGTATTTCCGCAGTCACATATGACCGAGCGTTAGTGCCGACCCCTCTTCCTTACGTTACAAGGGCGAGGAAGAAAAGGAATCGGCGGGAAGTGCCGCAGAACTCTCTGCAGGGAGCGGGGGAGCCATTTGTCACACTGCGGCGCTGAGTTGTAAGGGCAGGTTACGTGGTGATGGCACACCTGTTGCGGCCTTCCCTGCCCACTGCAGTCCTGCCACCATGGCCACCTGCTATTCCACAGCCCGTCCCTGCACGGCCTCCTCCTCCCCTCCCCTAAAACATACTCCGATGGCCCAGTTCAAAAGGGAACAACTCAAAAGTTGACATTTTTTATGGTACACCAACTACAAAGACAGGAGTCAACTCTGCCCAGCTGAAAAGAGGCGAAGTGAGAGAGTTTCACGACCCTTTAACAACAAGGTCTTAGAGCCAATGAGGGTGAAGTGGATGAAGGGACAATACAACATCCATGCTCGAGCCAGGATTCCAACCCAGGACCTCTCGCACAGTAGACAGGCGCCTAAGCGACTACACTACAGAGGCTTTTATCCTTATGCTTGGTAAGATTATGTCAAAATGTATTCTTTTCCGAGTTGGTTCGTTTCATCTTAGTTTAACGTAGAATTATAACGCCGGGATTCGAACCCAGGACTTCTCGAACAGTAGACCGGCGCCTAATCGACTACTCTACGGAGGGCGGACATCTGAAAAGAGAAACAACAAGTAAAGTCACTTGTTTTAACTATATAGCATTTTATTCTGGTAAGGCCTACCGGTAAATAACTACTATGTCATTTTATTTTAAATAGCACTAATAACAAAATTATACAAACGGATAAACCAACTTAAATAGCTGTCTAATTACTTTCGCTCCAAAAGTAGTAACAAAATGTTATTTACCACTCCCTCCCCCTAAACATCATAAAGCCACAATCAAAAGAAATCAGAATCGGTTGCCATCCTCCCGGATGCGAGATGCATTGCGCCAGCTCGCCCGGTAGCGGTTCAAGCGCGCGCACGTTCTTGGAGAGACTACATCCCGACCTCAACAATCGTGGTAAACGAGTAGACGTGGCAATGGACAGGAGCTATACACAGGTACGACATTATACTAATTACGCGATGTATTCTTCAACACGTCGTTTTCGGAACAGACCTAGTACGAGTAGTTTACTCAACCTCGGCGAGCAAAACCATATGACAGGAAAATAAGATAACAATGCACACGAGTTCAACAACACAGTACTTTACTTATCTAAAAGGGTACTGGCATACACATCAGCAATACGTATACACATGGCGCAAGATACTTACAAGACAGCGACGAGCGCAAATGCGCTTTCATACGACAACAATCGATTTATATAACCAGGTAAGTCACGCGCATGCTCATATATGCACATTTCTATTAATAGAGAACTAGTACCAGCACTTGCATACGTCCTTTGTCTTTTTCACGGTAGTTTTTATTGTCAAAGTAGTATACGTGTATTGTGTAGTGCATTGAATATAGTTTCCCTTCAAGTGGGCTGACTACCATGCGCTTAAAATGCGTTACAGTATGTCCGTAAACAGGTTTTTTTAGGAAACTATTACATATATGCCAATTGTGCCAACGCACGAAAAGAAAACACACTTTGGACAAGGTCGGAAGGTAATTACTAAAACACCATGCTCAATACAAACACTGTTTCTAAGCCCTCCAAAAAAAAAAAAAAAAAAAAAAAAAAACTTATCAAACTGCATTTATTTAAAATGTAGTAACCGAATGCATATGAATCTCAGATTGAGACGTGCACTTAATTTTGCTACATACGTTCCGCCAATAAAATTATATTGTCATCGCTTAAGGAGCGTAGTAAATAAATAGGCCCTGAATTATTCGACTGAGATATACGCTTTTTGACAGTCAATATAAAAAACTACAAAACAGCAATCCTTGATAATTATATTTGCCAATGCTATGAGCAAACATTTACCTAGAACGATGCATTTGTTAATTAAGTGTGATCTCTTCCGCCGCAATTAAATGTACGATATTTCTGCGTCAAAGATTGATATTCAGAAATACGTTAATTTAGAAAATTTTTTGGTCAGAAAGTTGGCAAAATTTTTTTCTAGGCGTTTTTAGTATCATTTTTGCAAATTGATCTTCAGAAACCTAGAGGTCTGAACGGATGTATTTAGCGCTGAATTATGTACCACGCACTTTTAATGTCCCACAGTAAAATCTATTCGACAGGGTTTCCAATCCGTACCTTTTAGTTCGCTAAATTGTGGCGCGACTCGATTTAGTGTAATCACAACGAATTTGGAGGTTCAGAATTATGTTTCATCAGGCATGCTACAAACCCTTGGAACGTACGACGAAACAAATGACATTCCAATTGCTAACTATAGGCTGTTCACTTAAAAGTAAGCACTTCCCAACACTTGCAATAATTATAAAATTGTATTTATTGGGGTTATACAAGCAAAATTTTGACAACTGTGAAATGTTTATATGTCCTTAGTTACATAGAAGTGTTTTTATTAAAAATAATAGAGAGAAAGGAATAACGGCTCACAGAAAATTGTGGGAAGTGGTCAGATAATCCAGAACAGCCTCTTTATACTTATGGCAAGTGGAGTATATAGACTTCGCCAGTACCCAGCAGCGTGGAGAGAATGACGTAAAGATGTAGCAACAACTGAATGCAAGGGCCAGGCAAACAGCACCCAGAGAACTTAGAAGTTCAGTCCCCACGCCAAACTGTCGCACATCAGCGTCTATCACGCTCTTGAAATATGTTGTATTGTGTTCGTAAGTAAGTTTTTTTTATGAAACTATTCCACCGTGTGCCAATGTACGAAACGAAAACACACTTCAAAGCCAGCATGCCACTGTTAAGACACCATGCTAATTAGAAACTCTGTTGTAAACCGTACAACATACCCAAAACCGTCATTTCAGACTGCCGTACTTCAAAGAGAACTGGGTGTATGTGAAGCTCTGATAGAGACGTACACTTAACTTTCCACCAATTAAAACTGCTTCAAGATCTATTTTAAAATGGGTCGGCGGCAATATCGCACGCTAGTTCAGCACCTGACTCATGGAGACTCGGCATTTGACACGAGCTTAAGATCGCCCTCACGCGGGCTTCAAATTGACGTACTGATGCTGTCAACCAATATACGTAAGGTCTGACTCGTGAATGTCAGTGAAATCAAGGCCTAGGAACAAGGAAAACCTCGCTGCAGAGACGTAGGAGTTCGTTTTGTCTTGACGTCGAGCATCAAAAACAAGCTGTGTGACGTGTACTTGGCGGGCCTGTAGTGACGGAACAGCTGCGAAATAAATGATGGCGGTAATAAAAGGGATGTCAAGTCGCGAGAGCGAGGCGGCATAGATCAGTGGCGAGAGCTTGTTCCGAACACGCGACACGTGGGAAGCGCAGTTAAAAATGAGCCGTCTCCACACTCCACAGTACAAGCTGGGACAAGAGAAGTCTGGTTGAGGCTTCCGCCCGTCCTTGACAGCGTGCGGCTCACGTGGGCAGTGCCGCTCCCTATTATCCTCTCTGAAAACATCTAGCTCCTCCCCTCTGGGTCACGTGCGACGCGACGGTGCAAGCCAGGGGGTGGACACAGAATAGGGTGGCTAGGACCGCTAATTTGAAGGGTATCACGCACCGACAACATTACAAAGTAAACGTTACGTGTAATATAGATACAATATTTGGCGGTTTATGATACTACAGTGTCAGGTATTTATAGCGTAAATATTAGATATTTATTAATTTATAGTAATGGACATTTTCAATTACAATAACTTTTGGGTTAAATTGTCTACCATGAGACTCGCGATCTCTTAACTGCTCTGACTGCTCGTGATGGCTACGAATCATAAATTGTTTTGGTGTCTGTGGAAGAATTCGAATTAAATTTTATAATAATGGGAAAGATCAGGAGGTACCCCTGTTCTACAAATAATTGTGATTCTGTTTATTCACGTGCAGAAGGGGGCATGAAAATGTTCTATTTTCACAAACATTTGTACAGGTTAGATACCATCTTTGTGTAGCCAAAATGTGAACTAAAAGTTTTAATTTACGAAGTTGCAGGTGAATTATGCCCCTTTTTAGCGGCTCGTCGGTTAACATGGCCGTGTCCACTCTTGAATACTTTATTTTCTCTATGGTGCAAGAGTTTACAGCCACATGAAATCCTCTCAGAGTATACATAGGAATGGTACTGTGCTTGCATTGCTATCTCGCCAAGTACAAGTCGGAAAGGTACTGCGCATGAATTGCTACCACACCAAGTACACGTCGAAAAGGTACTGCGCATGTACTGCCTTTATCAAGTACACGTCGGAGAAGTACTGCGCATGTATTGCCTTTATCAAGTACACGTAGGAGAAGTACTGCGCATGAATTGCTACCACACCAAGTACACGTCGGAAAGGTACTGCGCATGTATTGCCTTTATCAAGTACACGTCGGAGAAGTACTGCGCATGTATTGCCTTTATCAAGTACACGTCGGAGAACTACTGCACACAATTGCTACCACACCAAGTACAAGTCGGAAAGGTACTGCGCATGTATTGCCTTTATCAAGTACACGTCGGAGAAGTACTGCGCATGTATTGCCTTTATCAAGTACACGTCGGAGAACTACTGCACACGAATTGCTACCACACCAAGTACAAGTCGGAAAGGTACTGCGCATGTATTGCCTTTATCAAGTACACGTCGGAGAAGTACTGCGCATGAATTGCTACCACACCAAGTACACGTCGGAAAGGTACTGCGCATGTATTGCCTTTATCAAGTACACGTCGGAGAAGTACTGCGCATGTATTGCCTTTATCAAGTACA
>PNEQ01130762.1:9945-48446 GCA_003012365.1 Medauroidea extradentata | reverse complement strand
TCTAACATGTTTAAACTTCTGGATCTACACACACCTAATCAATCTTTTTATTTTTAAGTATGTTACGGGACATTTAGGACAAGCTACGTTGTGATTCTACTCTGCTCTTGGTTTATGCTTACTGAATTGTTAATTGAATGGAAGTACTACAACTCTGCAGTTTTAGTCTCAACTCCAGTTTTGTTTATAACTATTGCGCATAGTTCGGTGCAATTTAATAGGTTAAATAAATTGATCATTGATCCTGTGTACAAAACACAAGCTTAATACACAAAGCACCTTTGAGCTTACAGTGGCTTACAGGCTTGTCAATTTGTTTTCGTGTTCGAACATTGTGAACATGATCTTAGAACACATTAAAGTTGGTAGCAAGTGGCCCGGAGAAAATATTAAACCATGTTATATGGTCATTTTTGTTGTTTTTAAATATTGTTGAACATTTAGGGAATATCATGTTTTACAATTTATGCTCTAATAACCTAACCCCCGTAAACGTAATTTAATCATCATATCATTATTTCCGTATAACATTAAAAAATAGTCGCTACTTATTCCTGAAAGGTGTCGGCGACACTAAAGTACATTTAATTTTCGTTTTGGACGGTTTTCGTTAGGGTTTCTGCAGTATTTTACGCCGAAATTTTTTAAGTATACACTGATCGAGTGTTACCTTTTATATTTTGGATAGTAATTCATTTCGCAGGATAAAAAGTCAAGGGAAAAACAATTACGTCACTGTTTTAGACGCTTCCTATTGGCTGGTATGGTGACTTCATAACGGAGATCGGGTGAACTCGGGTAATTTCGACTTGATGAAGTCGCAGCCAGGCTCAAACTAAAATGCACTGAGCATACGAAATCTAGTGCCACTTGAAACTTCCACTTGAGAAAGTACGAGTAGAGCTTACAACTCTAGTCACGACTTTGCATACGGCACTATGACACAAACATCGCAGAGAAACGTATTTCCAAATATTAGTTGAATAATTTGTGTAGGTGATTAAATGCTTCGTTGATGTAAGTCTATATTAAATACAGATTTTAAAACACCGAAGAAATTAGGCGCTTTTTATTATGTTTGTTAAGCATTACTTTCCATGCAGCCGAACATTAATAGCAGGTGAAAACGTTCACTTGCATAATGTCAGTTTGAAAATATTTCTCAAGTCGACGCTCAAAATTGTCATACAATTGAAATATTTTTGCATAGCTATTAAATCTTTTATAGTATTATGACCAGAGCCAGAAAGTGTGTGCAAAACTTAAACACATGTCGAATACGTATTTAACATAGGTCAATTTGTTGTTTTCTTGATTCTTTGCACATCATGTGAAATATCAAAGTAAATAGAACACATCTAAAATATTAGAAATTATCTTATTGTACAACTTTCGTTACGAATGTTATCATTGTCTGTTGCATTCGATTAGTTACGTTTTTGTTGAAAATATACAGAACTCTATAATGTGCCACTAGGCAACTACAACCGGAACATGTTTTATAGAATAAAATATGTACTAATTTGCTATCTGAGGCAATAAAATACGTCCCAAAGTTTTGAGTCTAGTATAGATCGTTCGGGATAACGTGAGCACTTAAACATTTAATTTTCGAAAATATCACATGCCGTCACTCCATATAATTCAACAGTAAACTTTGTATTACTGCTCATATGGTTGGCATCGAAATCAAGCAATAAAGTGCCGTGTATTCTCCTTTTCAATTACAACAGTACATAAACAAAATCAACCGAAATTGGCATAACTGTGTTTTATATAATTAATAAAATTTGTATCAAACTATATTGATTCATAATGGCTGCACAATTTATCTTACACGCACCAACATCAAACGACATGTCCAGTCAGTTACGCGCGGAAAGATACGAAATGGCTGGAAGAGAACTTTAGCAGAGCTTGAGTGCTAACTTCATCCCGTACCACCTATAGCAATATGTATATCGCAAGCGAGCAAATGTGTGGTAACGTTACAGTTGTATATTGTACCATTGCTAGGCTATCTCGAAGCAAAATTTCTTTACGAGTGGTTTGAAATGTGATGTATTTGATGGCGTACTTCAAGTCGTCCTGCAACGGAATGTCCTGTCATATACAGTTAAATGCCGAATATCTAAGTATAAAAACTTTTCAACGGTTACCCCCTTTTTTTCTTACAGAATTATAATAAGCACTCGCTTTCTGTCACCCTGTGGCAAGATCTCTCCTTCCTGACACTCCAGACAACCCTCACCTAACCCTTAATGAACAACATAACACACCTCATAGCAAAAAAGTCATCCTACAAAACGTTCACCTTCCTTGCTGATATCACGACTACAGACTGCCTCCCCTGCTCCGTTTTCCTATACACTCTTTGAATCTTCTCACTGATGTTTCCTCTCCCCCCTAAACCATCCCTTAGTTAGGTGACGATGTAACCCTCCCCATCCTCCCTCTCCTTTCACAACTCTGTTTGTCCTGATCAGTCTTTCAACCTTTTATCTACCCTTCATTGTACTCATTCCATTTCTTTCATTACAGATTACCTTCCTCCTCTTTATTCTGCCTTCTCCACACACGCCCTTCACCTATCTCGCTGCCCCTCTTTGTACCTTCACCAGTTCCTACATCTCAACTTCAATGTACAGATCTTACTCTCTGGCTGCATATTCCAGCATTCAAACCAAACAATTTAGCTGTCTTCATTTTTTAAATTAGTAACATAAATTAGCCAATATGTAGGTAGATATGAAACACGATTGATATTAAAAAAAATATATAACCTTGTAAATAAAATAAAAACAAAGCATAGCTTATAAACCGGACTACGATTTCCTTGTACTGCTGTTGCATTTTTATCGACTATTACTTTCACGTAGGCTTACAGATGCGTAACCTACAAAATACTCTGCCATGGGCGATCATTCGGCACTATGCAGGGTTTAAAAGAGGTACGAAATATCAATTCAAGAAAATATGAAATGTTGTTTCTGCTTTTTATTTACCACCAACGTTGATTTAAATTATCCTCTTACTTTTAAAATTTCTGGCCAGTATCACATTCTGACAAAAATTACAACTCTTTGCTGATGTAAAGTCACCTTCAAAATTTAATATTGTTCATTGCAAATGGGTTGCTCAATTGCAGTGTTTGTCTCTTTAAATACATAGTCACGGTTTTTTTCTACTCCCCCTTGTTTAAAAACACATAACAACAAAACATATACTACATCTGAGCATGGGGGTTATCCATAGTTAAATTTTAGCCTTTTGGATGTAAAGTAAGGTTAATTCTACTGCAGGTTGGAAAGAAAATGTGTTTTTTATGTGAGAGTTTGACACAGGGAAAATTCCTGCCTCTAGTTTCGCTGCAATCGCATGTGGATCAGAAAAATACGAAACTGTTGTAAAATTAAATTTAATTACGTTTGGAAATGACCAAAGTCATTTAAATTATTTTTCAAGTGAAAATTAACCAATTACGCGTTTTAAATTATCAACTTCAACGCACTCAATTTTTCCTGTACCAAACATTTAACATTAATATTTCTAATATGTAGTAGAATTAAACTTTCTAAACACAAACTACATATTTAGGTTATGATACCGCATATGATATTTCAGTACGTATGAACATATAACGGAAGTGAATTTTGACAAAGAAAACCTTCTTTAAGCAGTTTAGTGTATTGCAAAGTCAGTCTACGGTCATGTTTGGATTAAAGGCAAAGCTTGATTAACTAGTTTGACGAGTGATGCAAAGATTTCGTTACTTTGCGTGGCATTCTATAGCCGCGCAACTTTACTTCGCTTTTCTTTGTCTTTGGCTGTGTTTGAAATAACTCTCTCCCACAATTTCTAGCGTGCTTTATGCATTTTCTCTTATTTTGGAACGCCACCACACTCCTCGTGTACCCCCAAACGTAGTGTCCGAGAGTAAGCATCGAGCATGCATACTCACATTCTCGCTACACATACTCACACACGCAACACTCTGTGACGCCACGTCCGAGCAAGAGAACGTGAGCATGCACTTTTACCTACTTAGAACACAGCCTTTGCGTCCGATCTCTAGAGCGCAAACGCAGATTGGTCGTACGTTATCACTTTTGAAGTAAACTTCACAGCGCCGTTTGCGCACGAAGCAACTTTGCGGCGGTAGTACATAAGCCCGCTGGCAGACACCTACTCCATTTACCCCGTATTCCTCTACCAAGGCCTTGTAGTGTTCAAGGGCACGTAAAACGTCCAAATAAATACATAGCCGTACATATATGTAAACAAATAAATTAAAACACATTACTAGCCAGTAATTTCAAAAAATTTTATTTCATTATGATTTTATACTATATTTTTAAGATACGAAGAAAAAATTTCCAAACCATTACGCTCAGAAATCCATGGTTTATTTTTAAAATATATACGTTGTAGGCAACAATCACTTACATTCCTCACTCCTCTATCCGATGGTCAGTGTTGTTATATCACTTGTCCCAAAAAACAGGTGGACCGTAGAATAATTTTGTTTCTTCTTTTATATGAAAATATCTTTCAAGAACAAAAATTAAGTTAATTGATTGAAAGGATCGAAAATTAAAATAACATTAGCTTAATCGATAAGAAAAGTCTAACTCTGAAACTACACGAGATAAGAAACCAATTTTCTTCCAGAAAGACAAGATAACTAAATTTCCCAATTTGCGAGTAATTACGTACCGAACTCCAAAAAAATAAGTTCAAAAACTAATATAATAGTTGGGAGCTCACCTTAAATGTCAGGAGCCCAAAGTTGGAGTTCCTGGGTCGCGTAAAGAATTTATTGATTTTGTGACAATTCAAGGAAATAATACATTGCTGCCACTTTGAACATACATTCCTTTTTGGTTATAAGTGCATTCAAGCGTACAATGATAAGGTGAATCGTGGAAAGTTACCCAAACTGTGAAGCTCTAAATTAGAAAGCTTCCTGTTTGTGGACGTCTTCCCTCCTCAATTGGTAAAATACGAAAAGCGTTACAGAGTGAAACGTTCGCAAATGTTTAAGTATACTCAAAAAATTATTTTTTTTATTCAGTCAAGTTTTGTGACTTATACACACGTTATTTCTACAATTCTTTTGCATAGTCTATTAATTTTTTCCCCTTAGTTTACGAAGCGATAGAAAAGTATTTTTTAAAAATACTTGTGTAAATGTGTTTGTCGTTCACGAAAAATCTACGTCGTTGTAATATGACAAGCCACAAAGGCTTAAATGATATACCTACAGAAAGTTTCAAAAATACTTTAACAAACTTGGAGGGTGGGTTCTTTACACTAAAACAAAAAAAAAAAATGGCCGGAATAATTAGTTTTTGAGTAAATGAAAGTTTATTACAATGTGTTTCAAGGTTACCAGAAGTACAAGTAAATACTCTCAGATAAATGAATGACTTCATGGATACAAGTATGCTGATGTCGTAATTTGTATCCTCTATGGACGGTTGTGAGAGTATTTGACATGGTGCAACACTGCATGGTCCGACGTGTGCATGTGTGTGTGTATGTGTGGAAGCAAGATGATGTAATTTCGAACATTTACTGTGAATTGCTGGTATTAGCATTGGTGAAACTTTCAAACTCATAAATTGATAGTTAATGTTCGAAATGACGTCCTCATAATTCCTACAATCATGCAGACATCGAACTAAGGATTCTCGGATCCTATGTTTGTATAAACTTTTTTCTTGTTTTAGTGTAAGAAATCCACCGTCTTTGCTTGTAATTGTGTTTCTGAAACACCTATTTTACAGAATACTAGATATTTATTTTGCAGTAATACCATTTTTTAATACTCATCTGCCTTTCTGGCTTCGTATACTTAAAAAGGTGACAAATTTGATCCTTATACCAGTCACAAGTACTCTGCACTAGTTGACTTTACATTACAATGAACTTCACACCTGCAGTTTAATAATTACAGCTGAAGACACAGGAAAACTAAAAACTTCAAATAAGGCACATTGAATAAAAATAATGCATTGACATTGTGTGATAATTAGTCTGGTTCTTGTGAGTTATTTAGAGGTAAAGTTCACGTATTTGTGGGCCGTAGCAAATATTATTTATGACTGTATTTTGTTTTCGTATTCTCTTTGGTTTTCTTTGACAGACATCTACGTCGCAATAGGAACGAGCGAGATGTCGTAACACTAACACATTGTACTTACATTCGTGTGGACCTGGGTTCAATCCACCCCCCCCCTAAAACCTATAAAGGAAATGAAACGTAATTATTTACGTTAAAACTACATGACACAGGCTACATCTTGATATATATAAAAACCCGTAGCAAAAATATTTTGTATTTTAAATAGTTTTTGAAAAAATTAATTTTCATGCTACGTTACGTAATTTATTTTTAATTACAAAACCTTTTGTAGTAGGTTTTTATTTACCTTAAGCCTTAACCTGTAGTATGTAGTTTCACAGTGACTTATTTCGTTGCATTATTTGCATTGGTTTTCAGTGTGTTGTATGAAGTAAAAACATGCCAATCTCTACTCTTATATGCCATTATGAGAAAACTGGCTGATTTAAGATTTTTTGTAAGAGGGAATCGTAATCCGATGTAACGTCGAAAAAACTAATACTACTTCATAATAAATTAACACTAGAAAAAAATTTGACGCACGAAATGAGTCCAACAGATATGTTTTTGTATGAACGGTATGTGGTTAACGGCGTTCCGGTATGAGGAAAAATCTTATTGTAATGTGTGTTCATATGTAAATAAATAAATAAATAAATAAATAAATAAATAAATATTTATTTATTTATTTATTTATTTATTTATTTATTTATTTATTTATTTATTTATTTATTTATTTATTTATTTATTTATTTATTTATTTACATATGAACACACATTACAATAAGATTTTTCCTCATACCGGAACGCCGTTAACCACATACCGTTCATACAAAAACATATCTGTTGGACTCATTTCGTGCGTCAAATTTTTTTCTAGTGTTAATTTATTATTATTATATTATGATTATTAAATTATTATTTTTATTATTATTATTTAAAAGAGGATATTTTGATAACTCAATTAGCCTTACAGTTTAACATTTTTGGATTATCGTTATCATCAATGCAGTTGATTTTTTTGTGGCAATTGTTTCCACTTTTAAGCAATAAAACGTGAGGATTTTGCAATGGTCGTCTATGATATCATGTAGTTGACACCAAAAACAATGTCACTGGCTGTACCAATGTTGGCCACTACCTACACAATATCTTGAAACAGATAATACTGACAGTATTTCTACATAGTTCATGTATTTTAAGATGAACACAAATAATTTAACGAAACAAGTCGAAGAACACGCGCCATTACATTACTATGTCGTCCGAGTAAATCAAGACCGTGAAATTAAAATAAAATTATAATACCATAAACGAGCCTAGTTTCCCTGTAGTTCAGCTTATACAGAAATTAACGAAAATAGTTAAATATCCTATTAAGAATAATAGCAAATTACAGCTAAAACAATCAAACAGATAAAGAAAGAAGACTGAAATAAGCCACCAGCATAACTGATAAGCCTACTTTCCTCAAAGTGCATGCAAATTAACCTTGAAAGTTAAAATTGTTTACGTACATAGAGGGAATGGTAAATAATATTATTAATTTATTCATGTAACATGCAAAAGTTAAGTCAGCTTACTATGTAATAATACACGTGTACCCAGTTTGCTAAAATCAGGAAAAAAATATTTCTGAGATGTCCTTGCTATCGTAAGGATAAAAAATGGCCGCCGTTCTTAAATATTACCAAAAGATGAATGATACATACACAAGTTCAGTCAACTAACGAAGTAGAATTGCGTGCCAAGATCGAGCTCCGGGAAAATACTTCCTTAAATGTGAAATTATGCTAAAATATAAAACTGGTTGCGGTTATAAAAACACACCCATGATTAACGATATTCACAAAAGTCAAGTCAGTATGCTAGGTAGTATGTGTGTACTAAATTTAATAAACGTCGAAAAAAATATTTCCTCAACTATGTAAAACTATTCATAGTAAAAAAAATCATTGCCATTTAAAAAATATTAATATAGGCTAAAGTGGACGAAAATTCCAATCAAAAGTTAAGTAAAATTTATAAACTGTATACGTGAACAAAGATGATTAAAAATTGAGGGAAAAAATTTTCTCAATTATGTCGAACTAAAAAATTGGCCGCATTTATGGAAATATAAGTACAGGTTGAATAAAATATATAAACGGTAAGTTAGCTTACTAATTTTATATGCGTGCTACATTTGACGAATTTCAGAAAAATATTTCGTGAGAAATTACGTATTATGCCAAAAATTTAAAAAGTTCTGCCGTTTTAAAAATATGAACATACATCACATAAATGAAATACACAAAAACAAGTAAACTAAGTAGTATATGTAAAGATTAATGAACTTCGCAAAATATTTCCCAAATATGTAATATTAAGCTAAAAATATGTAATGGTCGCGATTATGAAAATATGAACACATGATAAATGAAATACACAAAAGTCAAGTCAGTTTTGTGTGTAGTGCATATGTACAAATTTTGATGAAATTCTGAAAAATTTTTCTCAAGATACACAATATTATGCTAAAAATACGAAAATGTCACAACTTGCTCGTCTGTCAACTAGAGTGTTCTTGTGTGTCGTCAATACTGTGTAGCATAGTCTTGTGCCTGTGACGTCATCTTTGTTAACCTTGTGTCTCTGTTTTAGTTATTGTCTATGCTGTCGTAACTCTAGTATCATGAATTTTTAGCCTACTTACCGAAGGAAAAAGTAGGCTCTTGAGATCACTACCTTTCTGTGTGTGTTGGAATGTGTGTAGGTGTGTGTGTCCCCTTAAGAACCTTTAAACCAGTTGACCGAATTTAATCAAACTTTGTACATATATAATACTTTGTAATCCGGTTTGACTTTTATATATTTAGTTAACGCCCTCTTCATATTTTAAAAATGGCGGACATTTAACTTTTTCCGATTAAAATAGATACATGAGAAACCGAACTATAGAATTTCATCAAACTTGGCACGCATATACTACAAACATTTTTCAGAATTTCACCAAACTTGGTACACATATTCTACATAAGCTGACTTAACTTTATTTTTTCGTTTATCCTGTGTTAAAATAGTCAAAATGGCGGACAATTTTATATTTTATGCACAGTATTACATATCTTAGGAAACATTTTTTTCCGAATTTCAATAAACTTGGAACGAATATGCTAAATATAATGCTGACTCGAATATTGTATATTTAGTTTATCCTCTGCTCATATTTTCAAAATGGCTGTAATTTTTATATTATTTAAGCAAAGTATTCCATATCTTAGAAAATATTTTTCAAAATTTCATCAAACTTGGTACACGTATACTTCATACAAAGCTGACTTTACTTTTGCGTATCTCATTAATTATTTTATAACAATTTGAAAACGGGGACTGTTTTTTATCTTGATGATAGAAAGTTATATCAGAATAAAATTTCCCTATTTTTTTTTAACTAGGTACTCTCATATTACTTAGCAAGGTGAACTATATTTAATATATTTCGTGTACCATACGTTTAATTCAATACTATTAATTGGTATTTCCAGAATACGTAAATTATTTTAACTTTCAGGGTTAAGTTGCACTCACTTTGAGGAAAGTAGACTTATCAGTCAATTTTTTATAATATAGGAGGTTTAACATTTCTGAGAGGAAAAGTATAAGCATCACGCCTCTTACTATCATCTAGGTACCAATCAATAAACTGGCGAGCAAATTTCTCGCTGATAACTCACCATCATGTCGCATTCAGTATTCCGTTTATAATTTAATGACGTAATAAGTCTTCAGTCATCCATCATATAAAAACGATCAACTATCTGGCACTAGGAAAAGAACAACATTACAGTTTACTTATAATACAGAATGTCCCATAAGTCCGGTCTCATAAGGGGAATGGGTTACATAAGGAACGTATATAGTGTATATAGTATAGTGACGCAGTGTGTTGAAGTGCGACGATGGCAGTGTGTTCACATCCGTGTGCCATTACGACAGAAAATAATTTAATTTATGGCCACGATTAGCTTTGCACATGCGTAATGCGACTTGTCCTATGAGACCGGACTTGTGGGCCTGTATTTATATTGATCTCAAAAAACGTTTGCTTCAAATTAATATGAACACCAGAATTTTCAAAAAACATGCAATAATAAATGTTTAAACTACTGTAGTTTATGTATTTAATCCCGTACGTATGTTTATATATAAATAAATAATATACAACAATAATAACACAACGTTGCTACAAAATATTCTGTCACTTGGCTATATATAATGGTGAATACTTCAATGTAGAGCGTTTGACATCATACCAAAGATAAATATTATTAAAATTAATGTGCATATTAGAGTTCATATTTTCAGTTTTCAATAAATCTTCCAACAGATTGGTAAACCATTAAGTTTATTAATGCCTGTTACATTCCCCTAATTATCGCAATCATAATACATCACTAACAAAGTATGTTTATTAATATTTTTTAACTAAAACTAGACCATAACTAAGTATAACCGATGTTAAGTTCACTTTTATACGGCAACTCCTGCTGCTTGTATTTGTGAGAAAACGTTAGTATGAGCCTATATGTGGATTTATTGTTATTGTATTCTAAACATTAATGCAAAATTGAAGAGGCATTTACTGTGTATGCTGTATTGTGAACAAAGTAACTCTCGTAGTAAATCGTTACACACTAGTTACATTTCTAACTAACAGTTGCAAATCATTGTAATAAGACATAAATATGATTCAAACACGCCACTGATTAACTCTTTTTTTTTACAAGAAATGTATTTTTAGTAATTACATGAAAACTGGTGTGTTTTAAAATTCGTAAAATATTCATGAATTGTATATTACTTCACATATAGATTTTCAGTCTTCATTCCAAAGAAAATGTTGGCTTATGACGTCCCTAACCCGCCTGTGTAAGTGTGTCTGTGTGAATGTCCAAACTCTAGAAAGTTTGAACCACAGGACCGAATTTCATTAAACTTTCTACACATATAGCACTTAGTAACCTGACTTGATTTTGGTGTATTTCGTTCATCCGTTGTTAATATTTTTAAAATGGCAGCCACTTTTATTTGTTTATTTACAGAATTTCACTAAATTTGTTATACATATACTAAATACAAAGCTGACTTCACTTTTGTACATTTCGTTCAACCTGCGTTCATAATTTAACGTTGGCGACCATTGTGATATTTCGAGCATAGCTATTATCACGTACCTTAGGCAATATTTTTCAGAAAATCGTTAAATGTTGTAAACATACAAAGTAAATTTGACTTTTGTTATTTCGTTTATCATTCGATATTTTCATTATTAGACAATTTCGTATGTCTTTACATAGTATGACATATTTGGGGAAATATTTTGCTCAAGTTCATTAATCTTGATAAACAGATACAACTTAAATAGTTGTTACGAATTTTGTGTATTTCGTTCATCGCATGTTGATATTTTAAAGCGGTGGCCATTTTTCTGTTTTGGCTTATCATTTCTCAGAAAATAATTTTTATTTCTGTATTTAATTAAAATGTACCACGTGTATACTACTTAGAAAGCTGATTTGACTTTTGCATATTTTGTTAATCCTGTGTTTATATTTTCATAATTGCGGCCATTTTTTTTAGTTCTACACAGCAGAAATATTTTTAAGAGTTTTAATAATCTTGTTACACATAGGTTACACAGCTTGACTTTTCATTACGTTTTTGTTCCCTTATACTTTCAAATTTTTTTAACAGCGGCCAATTTGTGTATTTAGAGTAATTTGAAATATCTGAAGAAATAATTGTTTTAAATTTATTTGCACTTTATAAACACATACTACTTAGCACACTGACTTGAATTTTGTGTACTTAATTATGTGTCTAAGATAGCTAAGATTATAATTTAATATTGTCGGGAGGCTGGACGTAGTAAAATAAATAATGTAAAAAAATAATAGACAGAATTAAATAGTTAAACATATGTGGAGTGTCGTGTTGATAGTTATGTTATATCTATTTGTAACTAAAGTGTTGAATGTAAACTGGGGGATGAAAGTATATCTGAATTATTAAGTTACGCAAGACTACGAGGTGGAAAGAAAATAAACATCATTAGTAGATAAAACAAGCATTTGACTGAAACATAACGATAAGCAATAAAGATTTATAAACTCTGTAATTATTAAAACATCACTGGGGGGTATACATACGGTACGTAGCTCCTTAAGTAAAATAAAAACAAACAAGCACTTTAAAGATAGAATTTCCACCTTGTAGCCTAGGTACAATCATAAAGTATTAATGTATGGTAGAGCACAACAAACTAACTGAAATAAAATAATAACTCCGCTTGGCAAACTATCTGTTGCGAGGGGTACAGAAGATCGAAACATAGACTAACGTCCCAATACGGGTCGCGTCTCCTACCTTGCGTTGTGCATGTGCTTGTCACCCATAATCATCTATTAATAAAATATTTAAATTGAGATACATGTTCTGCATTAAGGGGCTATCAATTAATGTTAAAAGGGACTACAGTTCGAATACTTGAAGAAAAGAGTGAATTCAAGTAATTGGAGTTTATTACAAAATATTAAAATAAAATGTTATACAAAAATAAATATTAGATTAATGAAAATAAAATGGTACAATTTGGAAAAAGATTTGTTATTTAAATGTGATGAATTGTGACCAGATATTACATTAAGAAAAGAAATGATACTACACAGTAAAGTGGTTTCTGACATTACAAAACATTCCCGAGGTCATTACATTACTCTGAAAACCATTAATAAAGGCAATTGTACTGGCCAACAACAAATACACGCGTCAACGTATCCACGACTATTCAACAAATACCGAACACGAAATCTAAAGTAGAAATAATTATAATTAATAATAAAATAATAACATGAAAGAATACTTATCATTTTGATGTTCCTGTACAGCGAAGTCTCGTCCATCTCAGGGCTACGAAGTCTTCTTATCCCGAAATAAATAACCGACTAACCGAAACTAAAAATTAATAGTAATAATAAAAAAACTAACTAATTAAACTTTACTCAAACTCCTGCCATCTCGCAGCCCGAGCACTTAGGCTTACGCCTCGCCCATCGGGGCATCGCCATGTCTCCTAAGTGTCCAAAAAAAGAGAGATCAAAAGAGAGCCATCAAAAGAGAGCGGAAAAGAGAGGGCCAAAACACGGCCGGCAGGTATTTATAACTACTGGTTGCGCCGTCGAGAACCTTCCATGATTTACCTTCCTGGAATGGTCAGAAGCGACCATTCCAGATCGGCGCAACATCTACCCTCTCTGTCCCATAGGGCATTCACTCGTCAGCGACGTTTGACGTCACGGGCGGGGGGACTGTCCGAGAGCGGAACGACAGAAATGTGCTGTTATGCACTTCTAGCCCTGCGTCGGCCCTACTAACAGCTGGTAATGTGGGACAGGGGAGCGGGGGAGTGTTGACAGAGGCGTCCAGTGCCCCCGGAAGGCCGCCGCATGCCGAAGGTACCAGAAGGACCCACAGCACACGACCGCTCGGCGACACCGAAACATCCATCACCACACCCCCCCCCTACCTACAACCTAACACAAGGCCATCTGCCTACACACACTACCAGGACACTGTCCGCAAAGGAATTCGCTATCACTACAGTGCAACAAACTCTGCAGGCTACCAGGAACAATAAACAACAAAAACTCTACCTGAGAGACTGTCTGAGAACACTCTAGATTCCCACAATTCTAAATGTAAAGCAAAGACTTCCCAAAAACTCTATACTCTTTAAAATTACAAACCAAAATAACTTTACCACCTATTTTGAGTATGGATGAGAAGAAAAAACCAAAACAACAAAAGCCCGAAAATTAGTGGCGTGACAATATTCCTAGATGTACGTAAACTATGTTAACTTCCAGGGTATCTTTGCACCTACCTTAAAGAAAGTAGGCTTATCTGTTATGTTTTACATCGAAGTGTTTTATTTAACATGATGCCTCAAACTCCGTCCTATAACTGACAAATGTTTATATTACATGGTCAGTGAAATCACAAATTACTGCAAGTAAACATGGGTTCGAAAACCAGTTGTCACGTACCTTTACGTTGCTACGGCATGTTCAAAGCATGTTGGTAGGCTACCCGATGTACGTGGCCCTACGACATGTACAGAATAGCAGTTGCTAGATATTATCTTGCCGTCCTTAGGCAGAATTGTGTCATTGGCTGACCCATAAGTGTGGCGGAAATAATAAGGGTGCGGGGTAGAGGAATGGCTTTGCGACACGAGATGTTTTAAGGTTTGCACACAAGGTAACATCGCTACTTGCTGTTACACCCACATATTTGAACATATCAGTCTGATGTTGGCGGCTTACTTTTCCCATTGTTTGTACAACCGCAGTCGCAATTTAGTTCATAGTTCAAGAACTCCCTGACATGCTGCTGGTGTCTTGTAAAAGTAGACGCAATAGGATGGTTACTGTACCATGAATGGAAGCCCAAACAACGCACGCAATAGCATTGCAAACTACGTATTGTTTGTAACTATACCAGATTCCGGTGATGCAATGGTGATTCGCACTACACTGTTAGATGAGATGCTGCAGAAGCATAAAGCCAAACCTAACAAAAACACGCGATTTTCTGCACATAACTTCGGTTTAAACTAGACTGCTGAGTGGCGTGTATTACGTATTTATCTCAAGGTCGTTCAACAATGGAACCAGCAGACTTCACAATTCGACAAGATTTTATAATGTGGGCCGTATAGGCTGTGGAGGAGAATTCTCGTTTTTGTTTACTCTTTCGTGACGAAGGGTATTTCTCTTTCTCGATTGTGGTATTTTTTATCTTCAGAATCTCTCACGAACGCGCCGATTTCAATCTGCACGAATGCATGTAATGGGGCCTCACAAATGTCTGACAACTTCTCAGTGATACTTTTCGACATCTTTGGGTCGGGCGGAGCCTCCAGTTTCGTCTGACCACACCAAGACGGCCCATATCTCTGTGCGGCTACGATGACGTATGCGAGACTTCTATGAATTCAAGAAGTACCCTTATCACGCGCATTCATGTTGTTGCTGCTCACACCCAGCCTATCAAGATCTTAGATGGCGAAGAAATTTTAACAGAGATACAGACATATATTAGATTGTACACATTGATATTTGTGGTCCCCTTGAAACAGACAGTTTTGGTTGACCTAAATGTTTAGTATTGGTGAAAGATGATTATTCTGAACTGATGTAATTTTTAGACAGAAATCTGAAATTCTTTATGTAATAAGAGAATGTGTATGAATGGATGAAAGGGAAACGAATAAAAGGGTCAAAGTCATAAGAACTGATAATGGGACATAAATTGTACATAAGGACAAAGGAAACTACTTCTCATCAGTGGGGATCATACACCATTTGGTAACACGCAAGTAATCTACTCTTTGAATGTTGTATCGTAGTGCCGTAACCTATCAAAATTCTAACAAGATAACATACACACCGTGTGAAGTTTCATAAGAATATATCTAGAAATCTCTTGATCGTCAGATCGACATTTCATATATGAAACACGTTGATCTTTTGAGCTTCAAACTTTCATCGTACAGCCAAGCACAGAAGTACACACTAAACACGTATTTCCTTAAGTGTAAAATCTTTGTTGTGAGTTAAGGGTTAATATATGTCAGGCGGATCAAAATTATTGGATTGTGGGTAATAGTAAGAACAAGAGAGAAAATGTTCTGGCTACTGAGTGAGAGTCATTCTGGCAAATAGCGATCAGGTATCTTTCAGGAAAGGTGAAAGAACTTAATATCCTTGCGCGTATAAGCTACTACTCAAGTTTTATAATTTAATGAAGAATTGGTTGTTGGTAATAATTTCTTAATGGGTTACATTCTTTGTCGGGATAAATTTTAAATACGTAAAGACCTGTGAAAAATCTGTTTTACATTTTAGAGAAACTAATATTTCCATGAGTATGACTTGCCTTTACGTTAATACTTATAGAGTTTTTCTCACAATAAATGAGAATAAAATCTGTTTAAAGTTAATTATAATCTGTGTGACAGTATTGCTGCTATTAAAAAGAAGCTATTTTAGATATCATTCGAAAATTGAAAGAAAAATATCTCATTACTTTCGGCATTGTCTATATAACTGCAGTAAAGTGAAGTTTATTGACAAACGATTTTGTATTGAATAGATACTTAGTAAATATGGCTCTTATTTTCCTTTTATTTTGTGCTAATAAAATGTTCTCCTGTGGACAGAAATATTTTACATTATTTATTGAAATATTTTTTTAACTGTTTCTTACAATATCAAGATTACGTCTCGTGAAGAAATTGTAAAATCAAATTATCGAATTGTTGTGCCGTAAGATATTCAACTATTACTTTACTATCATTCTTATGGTTTAACATTAACGATACCCTCTTTGACGAAAAGACATATATTGTTTGCAATAATGCAGTATAATTGTTAATAAAAATAAGATAAAACACAACAAAAAATATCACAGCATGTGAATCACATTACATTCAATAAAGTATGCCAAGGTACCAAAATTCTTAGTTTAATTTCACGATACAAAATTTCATTGAAACGCATTTATCAACCCAAATATTACTCAAACAGATTTATAGACGAGACTTTGTAGGATAGGATGTCACTATAAAGTCAGATAACTTTAACACATGTAAACAGTAAAATGTATGTATTGTGCACTTTCAAATCTCTCTAAGATTTTGGACACAAGTTAATTACAGATAGTTTATTATAATTTAGCAGCCATATTTTGTTTATCTTTGAAGATATTATGTTTTGTATGTGTCTGCTGTAAATAACTGTAACAACTCCAAGGTAATTTAGTCCAGTCATTTAAGCTTAAATTAGGTAAGAATCTCGGAATTTGAGATACCCAGCTTTAAGTCTGTAAATACTTGTATATTGACACCCTGAAAAGTTTTCTCAAAACCTACATATGGTAGGGTGTACGCAACTATTAAATTTCAAGGTCAAAGGTCACAAAAATCGGTTTTTTGCGCTTTTTTTTGTAAATATCTAATTTCCTATGGTTTTTTTTTTTTTTTTTGCTTTTTGTATTTATTATCAATATTGTAGAATATAAAATTCTCTACAAATGTTTTTAAAAATTTTTTTATACGGTGAACCGTTTTAGAGATAGAGTGCGGAGAGCACGCAGTCACAGGATCACTTCAGGTCAACCGATGCCTCCGGTCGAAAACGCGCCATGTATAGTTGATTAAATATCGATAAATCAATGATTATAAATATTTGTCAATTTTTATTAACTATTATATTATATTTTATAATTTTCTTCATGCATTAAATCTATATCTATTCAATAATACTGATAAACGTTTCCTAAAATTAAAAAATAATTAAGGGAAAAACTTAAATCATAATATTATTATATTCCCATTTACACTAATAACTTTTTAAATAGAAAATAATTAAGTGCAACTTCTTTAAAAACTGTAAATTTTAAAATCCTTCCACTGCGTCAAAAATTATACCTGGGAATTATACGGGCCGCTATTATACACTAAGGACCTTTCTATTTATAACCAGTTGTCTATAATGCTCCGAAATCTGTGAAAATTCTCGATCATTTTCGTTATATGCATTACGCCAAGTCTACAAAACTTAATAAACCTGTGCAGCTTTCAAATATTCCACCAACAAAAGCACCTGCTCATCAACATTTCAAACGTGTATATTATCAAGTTCAAACTTGGTTAGGGCAATGCGAAACGATTTTCTGGAGCCTATCATGACAATTTTACCACCTGCTCCAGAAGATTTGCTAAATACAATTTTCTGCAACTGCAAGAGTGGTTGTGGTTCAAGATGCGGATGCAGGAAATCGGGCTTGTAATGCTCTTTAGATTGTGGCCAATGTACTGGGCAAGCTTGTCTCAATGCTCTACCATATCTGAGCGACATTAACGAAGATGGAACCTTTGACCCCGAAATCATGGAAGAACTTGAGACAAATGTCGTTGAAGACGATAATGAAGACCAGTTCGAAATTTACCAGCAGCCGGAAGACGACGATGAAGAGGAAGAAGATGATTAAAATTATAAATTGTAGTTTTTGTACCCTTTATTCCATTTTTTACTTTTAGTAATAGTGAATGTATTGAATGATATTTTTTAGTAAAAAGATTAATTAATAATTTTTTTTTCAAAATGTAAGAAGTTATTAAGATTAATTAGGTTAAAATTCAAATATAATTCCTACATTTTCATTAACAATTCTGCAATAACATGGGCAGGTAAGTGTTGTTAAATAAATTAATACTGAATAAAAAGTGAATAGGTTAGGAAAAAAATTATAAAATCTCTATACATAAAAATGAAAGCTGACTGATTAACTGGCTGACTGACTGACTGACATATCAAACTGCAGCCCAAACCACTGGACCTAGAATCGTGAAATTTTTTGTGGGGGTTCCCTTCAGGTCGTAGGCGAGCACTAAGAAGGGATTTTTCGAAATTCGGCCTCTAAGGGGGTGAAAAGGGGTGAAATGTGTTTCCGAAGAAACGTCGGTAGAGCTCGAATCCGACGGCCAAACATCGTGATTTTTTCTTTAATAGGACACTCGTAAAAATGCATATTAGCCAACTTAGGGATTTGGCGAAGTTCAACTTTTAAGGGGCTGAAAAGACCTTAAATGTGTTTCCAATCAACTATCGATATCTATCGAACTCTTCGGAATAGAGAGTTGATATTCACTTCAAATTATTGCTTACATAAATACCCAAAAATTAGTTTTAGGTTTTTTTGAAATTCGACCCCCAGGCAGTAAAAAGGGGCAAAATGCGTTTTTAATGAATCGTCCATATCTTTGAAACACAATTGGCTATCGTCGTGATATTAACTTTAATTGGTTAGTTTTACAAATGTCCATGACAGGACTAAAAGACGTTTTGAAATTCTTTATTTAAAGGGGTGAAAATACGTGAAATGTGTTTTCGATTATCCTTCCATATCTATCGAATCAGTCGAGATATCGAAGTGCTCTGCTTTAAATTGGTGCTTTTGTAAATATCCCAAGTGCCATTTAAAATATATTTTCTAAATTCGGCCCTAAACTGATTAGAAAAAGGGGTAATATGAGTTTCCGACTCACATTCGATATATATCGATCCCATAGTTTTTTATACAGCGACGTAATTTTTGTTTAGGATATATGCTTACTCAAATACCTAAAAAGTTATTTCAGGAATTTTCGAAATTCGCCACCAAATGACGTGAAAAGGGATGAAACATGGTGAAACGAGTTTTCAATTAATCGTCAATATATCTTGAACCCAGCAGGCTAATGTTGTGTTTTTTACGTCCACGAGATACCAATAAAGTATTCTAAAACGTGATTCAAGGTTTTTTCGAAATTTACTCTCTTAAGTGGTGAAAAGACCTTGAACGTGCTTTAGATAAATCCTCTATATCTATCGAACCCTTCGAGGTATACAATTAATTTTTGCTTCAGGATGATGATTACAGAAATTATCGCAAAACAATTTTCAGATTTTTCGTAATTCGATTTCTCAATACTGTGCAGGGGTGATATGAGTTTTTTTTAATGTATGATCGATTATGATTCGACTGAACGGGCTAGCGATTTGATTTACACTTCAGTTGGATGCTTATACAAATGTCTAAGATGTAAGTTTAAAACATTTCGAAATTCGACTCCCAAAATTTGTTTTCCATCAACCTACGATATCTGTCTAACCAGAAGCAATATTGAGGTGTTGTTCGCGTCAGAGTGATGCTTACGTAAATATTGAAAAAAAATATGTACGTAATTTTTTTCTTCATAAGAAACGTGATTATTAAGAATAAAACTAAGTTGGTCAATAATCAAGGCAGACGATCCGAAAAGTAGGAACGAGCAGCGAGAAGCAAACTATACAGGAGTTTCACTCTACAGTAGCCTATCGAGACGTGGTGTTGTACAACCTCTATGAGCCCAGAATACAGATATTTTATTTTATATTTTAATAAATTTTATTTTCATGAACTATTTCGACGTTACGTGACGCAGTTGTTTGTTACTCAGTTTTAAATTCCGGGAGGTTCTGAGCTCGAATTCCGTTAAAAGCTGCGTGCAAACGTTCAATTCTGACACACAAAAACTACAAGGCAGATCGAATTAGTGCAATTTACATGCAGTCTTTAAAAGGGGTAAAATTGCAGTTCGCTTTCCACTTACGTTCCTCTACAATATCTACTGACATATCGTCGGTATACTGCCAAAAGTGATTAAGTCATAAATGCTATTTCGTTTAAAAATAGTATTAAATTATAGATATTAACAAAAATGTGGTATGTCACTATACTGTGACACAACAGTACGAAACGACGAATAGACTTTAAACTTGGGCAATTGGTCGTGAACAACATATACATATTCCTAGCATTATTATAATTTTATCTCATTTTGACTTTGTCAATTTTGGCAGTAAACCGACGATATCATCTCACTAATCTCAGGGTTGGGGCACCAAATACGCTTCCGCGAAACCTTTACCCTTTGAAACTTTGTAATGTCAATAAAGTTAAAGTATATTTTGAAAATATATAATTGAGGACACCGTCACCAATGGTTGTGCACAGGGTAAACAGATGTTTCTCATTCTATTAACCTCTTACCTTAGGTTTCTGTAACCACCCCACAACGTCAAATAGGCAAGGCTATAATTAAGGCCCAGGCAAAGTCGCTGTTAGTGGCAGGGACACACTTAAGACTGCTTTTCGCATGGACAGCTATAGCTACTTATCCTGCTGCAGAATTAGTTCAACTAGCCGCTTGAACATTCTAACACTTGATGACTGAAGTACCAATCTTGTGTACAAAGAGGTTTTTCAATTAAAGTAAATATTATCAGTTACGAATAATACTCGCGAGCAAAGCCGCGGGGCACTGCTAGTATAATATAATAATCTATCTTCAATATATATAAATATCAATTGCTGTTAGTTTGTCTCGCTAAAACTCGAAAACGGCTGGGTCGATTTAGCAGATTTTGGTATTGAAATGTTTGTCGTAGTCCAGGGAAGTTTTAAACGGTGAGAAAATATGTAAAAATTGCGAGGAAGATAGCAAAAAAAAAAACAATACTTTAATATTTTGATGGTTGTCATTGTTGGTTTGATGGTTGTCATTGTTGGTTGTCATTGTTGGTTTGTTCCACTTATTTATATAAATCCGCGGTGTGTTCAGAAATTTTCATTGTTGTCGTTGTTTGGATTGTAAATAAAAAAGTGTTATTGTACTATTTCACTCGCGCACACACACACACAATATCTGTTTTGTTGGAATGAAAAATGAATGTTAATATTTCAGTTGTCTGTCGAACGTCAGACGAAAGGTTATAAAGTTACCTGTCATTCTGTAACCATTATCAAAATGCTCAATCATCAGTTTGTCAGTGCTTGAGAAATTTATTTACTGTTATTGTTTTAAAATGTTGACATAGGTCGTCGAAGTCAATCAAATGTGCGACGAGCTACCTCACGTGCAAACCGCACTGATGCCCAGCGAGAGACTGATAATTATAACATTCGTATTGGTACGGCAGAATTGCGTTCTACAGTGAATAATAATGAAGTAGACAGACTTAGAATGGAACGAGTTTGGGCACACCAAACACAACAACAGCAAGCACGACGAAACGAAATAGAGCGATACTGCAGAAGCAATGCTCCTGTGAACCTGGAACGAGTAGCATTCTACTACGATCCGGAAGTAGATTACTGTGCCGACAAGTCCGTGACAATTGGGGAAATGAAAGTCATTTGTTAATATTTTAACGCGTTAAAATACAATGGCGAATCTACTGGATTATGTTGTGCTGGTGGTAAAGTACAATTGCCACAATTGGTCCCACCACCAGATGCATTATGCTCATTAGTTTCTGGGGTGGGATATGACTATAAAAACACTTCTTGGCCAACATCAAAAATATAACAATTGCTTTAAAATAACGTCGTTTGACGCAACACATATTGCGCAGAAAAATTTCATGTCCACTTTCAAGGTAGTATACCATAATTATTTTTGATAAATTTAAAATTTGTATTTGTATCACAAATAATAATTTAACAAGATCATTGCAGATACAAGGACAAATTCATCACCTACTGGAAGTGCTGCTGCCACTTCCCGATGCTGACCATCAATTTTTTGCAAATTTATTTTATGGGCAATCAAGATGCAGAAGTTAAAAGACGTTGTGCTCATAATCCAACAGTGAAACGAACCATTGACCAGCAATTGCAAACGTTTCTTCATCAGAACAATGATTCAGTCAAAATGTTCAAAATGGCATTAGATCGTATGTCAGACTTAGAGTATATTATACTCTAACCTATGAAAGTGGCAATGTCTGACAATACCTATCAAAATTTTCAGCCATTTTAGCGAAGGGAGAGTTTTAATGTCGTTAGGATAGGTGATACGAAGTTCACCGGGTCATCTAGTAGTTAATAAAAATTGACAAATATTTATAATCATTGATTTATCGATAGTTCATCAACTATATATGGCGCGTTTTCGACCGGAGGCACCGGTTGACCTGAAGTGATCCTGTGACCGCACGCTCTCCGCCCTCTTTCTCGAAAACGGTTCACCGTATAAAAAATTGTAGAGAATTTCGTATTATACAATATTGATACAAACACAACTAGCAAAAAACCCATAGGAAATGAGATATTTACAAAAAAAGCGCAAAAAAAAAAAACAATTTTTGTGACCTTTGACCTTGAAATTTAATAGTTGCGTACACCCTACCATATGTAGGTTTTGAGAAAACTTTTAGGGTGTCAATATACAAGTATTGACAGACTTAAAGCTGGGTATCTCGAATTCCGAAGTGAACTTACTATAATGACTGGACTAATTTATATATGGCAAGGACAGTACAACAAATTAGCACGCCAACATGAAAAATATTAGCCAAGTCGTGAAGAAAACACGTTGCTAGTTCAGTTGGTTATATGGAGGAGGCTAGGAAAAAAAGTTGTTATATGTCATTCGGGATAAAGTGAGCACTATAAAGATTTAACCTTTGAAAAAAAATCACCAACTGTTACTGCATATAGGGTAACATTAACAATAGTTATCTTATTACTTGTTTGGTTGGCAGCGAATTGCCGTAAGCAGTCCCGTGTATTTTCCTACTTAAATACAACAATACTGAAATAAAATCAACTGAATTTAGCGTATTTGTTATTTACATATTTAATAAAGAATTTTTATTCACACTATATAGGTTTCTACCGACTCTACAATTTATCTTTATAGCGCAAACATCAAGTGACGTGTCCAAGGAGGTTAGAAATTTTCCATCGTTAGTCGTAACGTGTGGAAAGATACGAATGGGCTGAAAATAGAAATTTAGCAGGGTTTTTTGAGTGCTCACTTTATTCTGAACCGCCCATAGGAACCCAGCTTAGGAGGTTCCAAGAAAGAAGAAGGTTTTGGATCGTAGAAGAAAACGGACGTTTTACGAGAGTGCTGCGACCAGGGTCGTGAAGACTGAAGTCTTGCTGACTCTCATCCACCTCAGAAGGAAGGAAAGAGGTCTGCCTGTCATCCCAGGAGGCGATACTGAGAAGATGTCGAGGTTCCATTTGAAATACACTGAAACTATTCCGTTAACCTAAACTGCTATATAGGCCAGAGTAGAGTCCACATCGGCGTACTATGCTAAACTTTTTGCAGTTTTTTCTTAGAGACAATGTACTCTAATCATTTAGTAAATCTGATGCATTAGCAGAATTTTAAAGTATTTTGTGAGCTTCTGCAACACTCACAAATACAAGTCGAAAATTAATTTTCGTATGAATTGCTGGTTGATGGCACACCATTATTTCAGACACTTGAGTAATTCCACTTAATAATTTTGAATCACTTCTCACATACTTTACGCTGGTAGTTACGTTAGCAAAGGTGTTTTGTCTTCTACATATTACAACTAGGTTAATTTATTATATATTCTCTAGTTAAATTAGAAATTCAACAAAGCCAATAGACATTTTAGATTCGGCCCATATTTATTCATTAATGCGACAGTAAATCTCTTACCATTATCAAACATTTTCTACGCAATTTAATAAATTAAGGAAAAGTTTTACTGTCGCATTACTATTTGTGATTAAACAATATTGAAGAACGCATTATTAAAATTTAGCATTATAATACTACAATTCAGATTGTCTGATAATAATTATATTACAACGTGAATCAACAGGATTTAAAATTTAAATTGTTAATTTTAAACATATTTCTATAATCACTTTTAAATATCTTATGTTCATTCGTCTACTAAATATAAAGCATATTACTAAATAAAAGAATCGTGTATTATTTCATATCGCATATTATTTGCTCATATATATTAGCATTAAAGTTAATGTACTTAAAAATAATAATTTGTATTGTTTTCAACCAAATACTTCCGATAAATTATGGTCAAATCAGTAGGTTTAAAAAAGTTTAAATTAAAAATGTAATACTAAGCACATTATAGTTGATCCACAAAAAAAAATTTTGAGCGTAGGTATACCATTAATATAAGTCAAGAATAACACAAAATTACAAAATTTATTTACATTATAAATAAGTATTAATTTGTTTAAAATTTAATAATATTATTGAAGGAATTCAGAGTACCGCAGTGTAGTATGTATATAAGATATTTGTTTTATACAATGATGACTAATGTGTAGACGATTCTCTATGCTGTTTACCTGCCGTATTTTATTTGCGCACCATATTTAGACGTAGAATAACGAAGCATGGGTTACTGTTTAATGAAGCAATTTCTCGCATAACAGAATGTCCTTAAATTAGAAATACATATGATATAAATCACGTATTCCAATACTCTGCCATCCTGAATCGGCATTATGTTTTATTATTTTCTCTAAATACTTGGACATTCTGGTTTGCGGTACAAAAATTGTCATCTAAATTTTATATTTGATAACTTCGCCAATTCCAAAATTGTATTTATTAGACAATATAAACGTTTTCCTAAAAATATTTCCCCCAAAACTATATCCGCTAAACATACAAATTCATGAAACGTCCACGCACAAGACGATTACCGAGTGTGTAAAAACTTTACATTATTTATAAATAATGTGTTCACTAAACTAAAACAGTATGTCGTATAACAACTAATTATTTCAAGAAAAATACTAGCTTTTAAACATTGGATTGTTTTATTTGTTTTCAAACAAACATTTACGTGCTCAAAACAACACCATATATATAATGTACAATATTTTCTAAATACATTAGATGTGCCATTAAATTTTAAGTTTTTCCATTTGATGTATGTATCTACTTAGTTGCCCGAGAAGGATTAATCTGCAGCAGAACAAGGACATACGACATGACAGCCCCAGCCATGGAGGGAATGATTGTCAGGTCCAGAGAGAAGAAGTTAGCTGCAGTGAACTCTAGTTCTGAGTTGTATATCTGGTCTGAAAACTCCTTCAACTGTGCTCGTGTCTCCTCGTGTATTCCCGGTCTCAGTATCAGCTCCTGAACTATGTCTCCTGTCTTTTCAGCAGCCTTAACTGTGGCGCTGCACGCACAGATCATAATTAACAACTCAGTGATATCTGTAATTGCCCATTGTGACACTACAAAAGACATAGGCTTTCTATGAAAAGAAAGAGGTATGTCAGACTCTCTGAAGAGAGAAATCAGAAACAAGTTAGTACATAATATCGTATTTATGAAACACGACATGACGACGAGAAGGACTAACGTTCCATATGCAGAGTTAATTGACGATATTATGTGGACCAGACTATTATAAATTCTTCTGAAAGCCAAAATTTTATTTGCTTGCCCAGAATTGGATGTAACACTGCATGATGCAAACGAATTCAGCGAAAAATTGTTTTGAATTACATGATTCATCAGTGAGGTACGAACTGCTATATTAACCAAGTTACTCCAAAAACTTTGTTGGGACACGCCATTATTCTGATCTGTAATGTTAAATGTGTCGTGAAGGAATGTGTTGAGAAGTATGAAACGATTGCGTACTGTTAGTACTACGAATGTATAGTTGGCGACCATAGTGAATTTCAATAACTCTAGAAGATTTTCAAACAATTTTAGTGAAAGATACTTGAATTCTTTTGAACATATTTGATCAATGACAGTAGATATAATATCAAATGCGAAAACACACAGTATAATAATTTTTGTGTACTTGACACATTTCTTATTGTAACTTACGGTTTTTTCCATCAAAAACTCGTCGACCGCCACAAATCTTTGCAACATCTCCTGCCTGGCCTTATTATTCAAGCACATTCCTACTAACCCTCCTAAAGTCGCAACAGTTGCACTGCAAAATATTGTTATGTGTGAGTAGATGAATGTCCGCAAAGAAGCACGTGATGCATAGTGTACAGATACATACATGTGATTTACATTCAAAACAATCAACACAATAATAACTACTGAGGTGTACACAGTTGCTTTGATGGATCTCTTAAAGAAATATTTACTGTCACCATTGTTTACTACCACTGTAGTTACTATAAATGTTTCAAGACCTAGGAGTCGTAAAGCAGTCGCAATTGGCTGAAAACAAGCAATGATGTCTGCTGTCTTTGCTCCTTCTGGCTGTACGACTTGACCTGAAAAAACAACACACAGCAATAATTAAGTATGATTACTGTTTACATTTGTATGATATGGTATGAACAATATTATGTTTATTTCTGAAGCCATTTAAGTATTTAAATATGTTTTGGGTTGTTTATAAAATAAACATCATGCGTACATAACAAACATTTTTTACGTTAGCTTTTAACCAAGCATCCTTACATTTATACATTTATGAATACCTATAGTAATCGTTGACTCAAAAATGAGTCAAATTACCTGGTAAATTCCGTTATTTATGTGGTACTGAGAAAGAGGAACATATTATTATGATGATGTAAAGTTACGCGTTATACATGATTGCGTGTTTAGTAATATACGTTTCAATTTTTTTGAAAAATTTCGTTGCGCATAATAGCGGTTGTTATCCAGATAGCATTTTTTATATTGTTCTTTTTATTTTACAATATTTTTATGCGTTTGACAAGAATTAAAACAAATGACTGGTACATACGAACCTGAATATGATCGTAGAATCTATAATTCAAGGGGCCATCTTCTTTTACGTGTATATTTATAACTCTTTAACATATTGTCCATTTTCAACTTGTTCGAGCTTATTTTCTGTTTGTTACAGGATTAAAACTTCTGCCATAAGTAACATAACTCAAAATTCTGTACTGGTGAAATAGTAGTACGATTATGTTTCTGAGTGGGACGACCAGTGGCAGACATCATAGGCTTCAGGACGACAGCAGCAAGAAAATGTTGGGTCAGCCATTTTCTCCCCTTTTTATCACAATTTTAAGCAGTTGTATAAACTACCAAAATAGTTTAGCCTTCCTTCAAGTTTCCTTAAATTTTTCAAAAAAATCACCATACGTGATGTGCTAAAGCACGATTTTCTGACTACTGTATATTATACATGGAAATATTAATAAGTCTATAAAATTAGTAGATTTAAATTTATTTGTAAATATTGATTATTTACACATAACTTTCTGCGTTAAGTTTACACTCATCAAAAAGTCACTTTCTAATTTTTGTTTTATTAAATTGTATCTGAGGCTGAATTTTACTTTTTTTTTCAACTAATCTGTGATTGAAAATAAGATGAAAAATGTACAGTGTCATGCAATATTTTTTTTTATAAAAGCGAAAGGCAAACATTTGATATTAAGGTAGGATTATATAATAATAAAACATTTACCAGAAAATACAAAAAAAATTTCAAACTGTAATCAATATAGCTGAGGATTACCTTACGTATGAATAGATACCGTAGACATATTATAACATAAAAATAAATATAAGACTGGTATGTTTCAAGTATCTTTATTATTGTATTTATTTATTCTAAAAAAAATATTTTAACGTGTGTCAATTCCAATTATCTTCGTAAAAACTGGAAACCAAATATTAACATAGTGGTCCAGGAATGGTTTTTCAGCACAATTTGCCTGTATAAAAATTTACTTATTTACAATCATGCGGTGAAACATAATTCAAATGCAGATAAGCATACATAAATGCACACATGACATAGTTAGTTTATTGACGATTATAATCATAAACACGCATATAAGCAGTTTAAACATGATTAAAAATATTTCGTAACATATTAAGTGTGTATTGGGTTCTTTAAAGTGGAGGTAGATATGTATACAAACGATAACCTTCATTTATGAAGAAAACTAAACTTCCTAGCCAGTGGGTTTAGGATACTGTTATTACTAATACAAAATTGCACAATAATCTTTGTGTTTGCATTAAAATTAAATTTTACCGTTCTTATTATACTGCTGATATTAACTCTATAACAAACTGAAGCCCACAGACGGTTATTGCAACAGTATGAATATTTATCATTTGAGGAATTATTTTATTTTTAATATTTAAACAATACGGATAGCAGATATAGGTCCCAACACTTTTACGAAACATGAGAACATAAATTTACGTGACTTTTCTTACCCGTCTGCCGCTGCAACATCGTAAATGAACGTCCACTGAAATCAGCTGCACACTCTGACAGGCTAGGCATAGTTCTTTGTAACGAAGACATCCTGCTTAGCTTCTTGATACCTAAAAAAAACCATCGTATATAGAGAAAATACCGAAAACAGCGAAGGTCTCAGCTGGTATCACCAATTTACTCTCATTGTAAATTATTATTTTTTATAAATATTGTATACCAAACAATTTCGAAATATGTACTGTTATTTCGTTATTACTGAACGGGTTTTTTAAATAGTGTATTGCAACCTTAAAAATATTTTTCAAAATATCAAAAGCTTGTTATTAGAAAACAAAACCAAATTATTTCTAGTGATATGTAACAAGCGGGAATGGTTCCATATCTACGTTTGGAAATATGCTTTTTAGTGCTGACGAGGCAGAAATTATGTCGATGGAGCGACAGCGGAATGAGGAGGAAGCTAGAGTGCGCCGATGAACCCCAACAGAAATGACCATCATCATTAAATTTGTACAAAACAATTACAAGTGTACAGTACAATAGGAGAACAACCTCATATAATAAAATTTATAAGAATGGTTTAGTTAAATCCAGTTTGTACATTACTTTGATTATGGAAAACGTCATCTCTTTTGAAATACGTACAAATTGTTCCGTGCTTAGAGTGTGCCTGGATACTCTTTTCGTCGTGTTTTACTTGGATAAGTCCAAATTTACATTGGCACATGTCTTGAAAATTCAAAATTTGTATACTTTTTTTATGAAATAGAAAGAAAATAAACTTCATAAGTAATTATTAAAACCTAAAATATTTCATAAGGACCGCTTAAAATAATTCTATTAATAAAATAGAATTTCTGAAATTTTTGTTTTAATGAATATTACATAGCTACCGACTTTAATTTAATTTCACCGTCGCGTTATTATAAATATTCACTAAAAGTGTGGTTATGACTACGGACGGATACGAGAACAGAGGGGATAGTGATAGGGGTAGTTACCAACCTCCTTATCCCATAAAAACAACTGAATGGTAGGAAACGGAACCGAAGGCGCCTTTACTCCACGCCAGTTGTGTTTAATTTTTGTTTGACTTTTTACTAAAAAATTAGAAAGTGCAAACGGTAAGAAAAGTGATTTGAGTCTACATTCTAAACAACATGTACAAATGATTCACGTTGCAAGTTTTATTTATATTCTCCTTCCACGGGCCGTTATAGCCCAAAGCTGGATTTGCGACTGGTTGTTAGTTGAATCGTTTAGAATAATTCAAAATTATTTTGCTGTCAGCGGTAAAAACGTGAAAAAACGGACGAAAGGGAATGTAACTATTACAGAACTTTAGCCAGAAGTCGAGAGCTTACTAGAATGCAGTAATTTTTAAGGGCTTGTTCCCGAGTATTTTTCAGACTGGTGCCAATAACTCAAATATGTTTTTACCAAAAGTTTTGAAAAATATTGAGTCAATGGGCAATCATACGATGCACAATACTGTGGACGCGTCTTTTTAAATAATGTATCATTCGCCAGAAAAAAATTATTTCCTTAATTTTTGTTCATTTTCACGACGAAAAATGCGGTACTTTGGGTAATGAAATCTAAAAAACCGTTCGGTATAATTCACAAAAAAATTCAGCTACAAATTAAAACATACAAGTGTCAAAACTGTGCAGCAAAATTTTGATATGAGTATTAGGTATCAATAAAAAAATATTTTCGAAATCACTGCAAAACTCCGTAACAAGGCCTTAACACGCAATCTGAGTGTCTATATGTAGAATTATGCCGTGTTCTAACAGCTGTAAGTAATAGTTGTTTTTCGTGACAAGATAATGCTCGTTTATTTGTTTGGATCGGAATCAAATGAACAATAAGGATTTATTTATATTAATAAAAGCTGTTTGCGGAATATTGAGTAAATTATAGTAATGCTAAACTGAGATAAGGTTCTATGGTTCAAAGTCTCGTCGACAGCGAGGTCATTAGAAACGGTGAAACACAACTTGGTACAATGACATGGTCTTTGTTAACGAACCGTCCCAGCATTCGCTTGAAGCGTTTTTATGCAACCATGGTAAACCGAAATCAGGATGCTCGGAGTCAGGGATCGAACCTGGGTCCTCCCGATTGTGAGTCCAACGCATTGCCCTGTTACGCCACCTCGCTTGTTAGCAACTGAGTTGGAATAATAAACAATAATACATTTTATTGTACGCCCAGTGATTACAGTACAGTTTGCGTTTGTTACCAACATAATTTTCTAACGTTAACATAGGAAACAAAGATACGAATCATCTTGGATTATAAAATAATTCACACTTTAGTGAAAATAACATATCATTGAACGCAAATATACAGTACTTTAATATAATGATTAGCGCTTTTAAAACAACTTTTGATTTTTGCGCGAACGCCTACGTTGTTTTCCAAGTATTTATAAAATGGCATAAAGTATAATACTACATAATTTGTCTACATTGACGTGGACTTTGTGTTGCAATTACTCAACAAGTTACCGTAGGTATAGTTTATAAAACAGCATAGACATATCCGGCACACAATTACAGAAATGTCTACAACGGTCTTAGAAAACCAGACAACAGGTGACGCAGAAAACCAAGAACGGCATAACCATCAGACAACAGTAACATATATTTCAAAGTTATACCTCGGCCTGTAGAGTCAAACTGTGACTTAAAACTTCATTACTGATAATCATAAATTGAATATAACCTTAGAGGATTCTGCTGAACGTAACAATTTAGCACAAACGATTTGAAGTTTCTTAGTGCCGAATAATTTTTTAACCGCACTTCTCAGCCACTGAGACATTGTTAGCTTGGACCATCAGAACACGAGGCGACTGCTGAGACAAACTCGTTGATACAACAAGCAACAAACTGGCACCGTTGTGGCTCAGAGTGTACTTGGGCGTGCAAGACCGGCTTGTGTGAGCCACCTCATATGTGGGAGCTATAGTCAGAAGATATGAGGGATGCCTTGCAGCATTTTATACGTTCAAGTAAGGTAATTGTTACGATTGACTTTTTAATCTGTCGTTCACTAGTCAACAAATGCGTATATTTTTAAAACTCCTTTATTTGTTATAGCCTGTTCAAAAAACACAAATTTTGGATTTTTAAATGTATTTTAAATCCTCAGAAAAATGACGTTAGGCTATGATATGACATTTTACAAGCTGCACGTGTACGAATACTTATGTTGCAAAACCAAAGCTAACGAATCATTTTCGAACTGCACAACCGCAGAAAGGAATAAGACCTGGGAAATTAATTTAAAAAATTTGTTGTCACATCACGAAACACAGATGGTCAGTGATAACAATGTTTTTGTTTTAATGTGACAATATTTAAAACATTTCAGAAAATAAAGTAAAGGGAATTATTACCAAATATTTCGTCAGTTCGTGGTGTGCCCAGTGACTTCCAGGTCCACTGCCGCCGTGTGCTTCTACAATAATAACAATCCAATAACATTTTCTCCCCTTCCTCCTACCACTACTGCACCTTCCGTAGCAACAATCGATTGCAAATTACAGCCATGTCTGTCGTTTGATGTTTGTTTGATCTACATTGCTGTTTAGCTGTCAGTCAGCCCTTTACTGTCGTGCCCGCCTATCCCGACGTTGAATTTATTGAGCATTTTAAGTTGTTTTTTTTTTTTCCTTTCTATTGGACCTGACGATGTGACATTGCAAGCTCACTTATATTAATTGCCCGTTGTTAATACCAACATTACGTTGATGGAGTGTGAAACATTACTAAGTCATGGTTAACAATCTTATGTTGTTAATTATTTATGTTAATATGTTTATACTGATATATGGGTGTATGTGTGTTTGAAAATATTAGGCAAAGCAGCGATACATATTATTTAAAAAGAATTTTTTAATTAAAATCTTCACATTAAAAGACATTAATATTCTGTTATTTTCCATTTCATTACGATTAAATTAAAAATTCTAGAGTAACAGACTTATACAGTAAAAAAATGCATTAATTTATTTAGTTTCATAACTTTCCCCCATAACATTCCCACAGAATGCACATGGTTTCATATTTAACATTTAAAATTACATATTTGAGAGAATATGTTCAAGAAAAGTTCACGTGACAGTATACGGATTTCACGCATAAAATTCAGTATGTTCACACCATAAAAATTATCAAATTTTTAAAATAAAAAAAAATTGCTGAAAATATGCGTGTATTCAAAAAGAAAAATTCGAAATATATGCGTAACAGCTCAGATATGGTATTGCCACGTTGCAATGCGACGTATTTTTTATAATGTCTAAATTTTCATAAAATAATTACAGTTTTAATATTTTTTAAACAATTATTGTTTAAATTGTTTCTAAAATTTCTATTAGACACAAATTTGTTCGTAGGGAAACTGCCACAAAACAAAAAAAAAAAAAACATATAAGTACTTTAGACATCAAAGCATTCTAAGTAACACGAATTTATGCAATGTCAAATTATATTTTGTAATCCAGAGAGTCACTTTTTCCAAGTCTTGGACTGAGTCTTTCTTTCCCCACCCAAAAACTCTTGCTGATGAGGTCACGACGCAACACCCAACATTTAGAGGGTGTTCGACGGCCAGATAAATACGCGCCTAGTTAATGAGTCAAGGTTAATATTTGCAAACCTCTTCCTTTAACCACTCAATATTCCATTATTACACTAGCAGCATTTATTGCTTGCCTTAACAGCGGTGCTCAGCAAGACACTCTGAACCTTTGGAAGGCTTCTTTCAGACGATACATGGCTGTACTGTGTTTCATATACCTGCAGTAAAACTTGACAACTACTTATGGGAAATAAATTTTAATATTTTGTAATATATGTCACAGTGCAAGACATTATTAGTTGTAAAATTAATATGAGACTTCCATTTCATAATTTGAATTGTAAATTTTGTCGTTAATTGTGCCTCGTTTCAAATAAAATATTAAAGGTTTTTGCTCAAAAGTAGCTAGTTAATTTTACCGTTTCGAATTAATACGTAACAAACTACATAACTCTTCCTCAGATTTCTGCTGAAACTGTAGCTTATTCGTTCTTCAAACTACGCAGAGACGTTATTAGGTTTTGCAAATACTGTACATGATGTAGGTATAAATTATATTCTTTAACACAGTCAAAAATCTTGTCAATTTATTCATGTTGCATCAAATGTAATCCCTGGAATTGTTACGCTCGTCTGCACCAAGCATCTACGATACTTTGTACACTTGTGTCAGCAATACAAGAAACACTAACTGAAAACCAAATGAATTAAAATACTGTTCTTAAAATCAAGCGTCACGTCAAATGTGGTATTATATATTGGTGTCCATAATGTGGACTACATTTTGAATGTTATATTTCATTTTTAATTGTTGTATGGAAAAAAAGAATTTTGTGTTTACCAAAGAATACATTATCGTTATAAACTTTATTTAGATTAAAAGAGCACAAATGTTTGTTGAGTAATTTCGTAGATTACACTTCAGTCAGTATAAGAATATATTTAGGTACCAGTAGTAATAATTTTTTATTTTGCAAGTATTTATAAAAAGGCTTAAAGTATAATACTACAAAATTCGTCTACATTGACGTGGAATTTGTGCTGCAATGATTCTGCAAGTTACCAAATAGTTTATAAAACAGCATAGACATATCCTGCACCCAATGACCGAAATATCTACAAAAGTCTGAGAAAATCAGACGACAGGAGACACAGAAAACCAAGAATGGCATAACCGTAAGACAACGGTAACTTATATTTCAAAGTTTTACGTCGGCCTGTAGAGTCAAACTGTGTCTTGAAACTTGATTACTGATAGTCATAAATTGAATATAACCTTAGAGTATTCTGCTGAACGTAACAATTCAGCATAAACGATTTGTGAACCTTAATTCAAACCAAGAAAAAGGAAAGCGGGTAATGGTAATGCGCATATTAGAGAACAAAAAAAAAAAAAAACTTATCGTGTGCAGAAGTGCCTAATAATATTTTTAGGGATATTATTCTTAATTCTTTATCAAAATTCGAAACAGTAGGATAAAAGTATTAATATATTAACAAACAGGGAAACAAGTCTAAGAAAATCTTCTTATTCTCTATATCTTCGATTACCAACGTCATGTTGTCTTGGTATCTGCAAAAACGTCTTGTTGGAATATGTTACAGTGGTTTTCAATTCTTTCTCATAAATAAATTTATGTTCTGCCATGTTTTTAAAAGGTAGACAGGACGTATATTTATGACTGATGCTTGTAAAATTTGCCAAAATCAAGCATTCTAAGTATATATTATAAAAGAAATAAATATTACACTTATAAAGGAACTACAAAAAATTTTGAGTGTACATAAACAGTAAAGCAAGCATTATCTCTGGAAAATCACATTGTTACTGTGTAAAATTAGATACAAACTTTAATTTGTGTGTTCTCGCAAAATGTGTTTGTAAACAGTTAATTATATTCAATCTTTTTATGTCCCATTTAATTTTACGTGTTGCTTTGTTACAAATGAATAGAACTGATTTTATTCTATTTGAACCTGTGTACATATTCTTATTAAATATACAGAAGTAGTGTTTCAGGTACTTTAGTTATTGTTTTCAGGTGCAAGATATACAGATGCTGCACCTCAATTGGCGTAAAAAAAATACGTTTACCTGGCTTTCTACACAATACATTCCAAGGAACTGCATGATGCTCATCTCGCAGGTTTTATAAAAATGGACACAAACTGAGAAGATCTCTAAAGGCAACGACAAAGCAGTCACTTTAACAGTCCGACACAAGTGAAGAAGATGATGAAAGGAAAGTAGCAGCGTGCAGTAAGTTTTCTCGTGGCGCATCATTTTATTATAAGCTCAGACTAAATAAGAGAGTGAACACTTATGAAGAGATTCCTGTGTGTCGGGATGCTTCCATGAGCATATACGGGATAACAGGAGGCAGGTTGAGGAATATTCAGTCGTCGCTTATAAGCTCAGGGATATTTAGGAGACCGTGGTATAAGCATGCTTCCTGGCTCAACCAGACACCTGCTCAAGTTGTTAGTCTTGTAGAAGACCATATCAGATCCTTCAAACCAAGGCAGTCACACTACTCGCTTCGTCACAATCCCCGTGCAACATATTTGCCAGAAAAATTGTCTGTTAAACAGATGCATGCATTATTTCTTGACACTTATCGCATTGCTGTTCCATATAAAGTATACTGGACAGTATTCACGTCAAAGTTTAACATACGGTTTGGTGCACCTCGTTCAGATACATACACAATGTGTGATAAATTGCTTCAAAAACTAAATGTCTGCGCCAATGAAGTTGAAAAAAACGGCAACTAAACATTCACAAGGAACTTCACTTACGAAAGGCAGAGGCATTCTGTGCTCTAAAAAGGAAATGGAAGGGAAAGGCTCGTGAAGGTAGAGCTACAGTAATTTCATTTGACTTCATGCAGAACCTACCACTTCCGCATTTACAAACCAATGCAGTGTTCTTTGCACGACAGTTGTTGTACTATGTCTTTGGAGTGCATGATCTCAGTAACGACAGTGTTTGTTTATATGTTTATGAATGTGTCGGGAAAAAAAAAGGACAAAATAATGTCACATCTCTGCTTTTCTATTACTTGCACAGCAAAGGTGATTGCCTGAAAGATGATTTTGTGTTAATATCCGACGGTTTTTCAGAACAAAATAAGAACTACGTAATGGTGCATTTCCTATATACGTTGGTCCACTGTTTGAAAATTACCTACATATTGTCAATGCGAGGCCACTCGTATTTACTCAGTGTCGCGGTGGTCGAGAGGTCAGACCTTTGGCCTCTCACCAAGGCGATCCGGATTCGATTCCCGGCTGGGTCGATCCCCGGATTTTCGCATGTAGGAGTCGTGCCGGACGATGCCATTGGTCGGCGGGTTTTCTCGGGGATCTGCCGTTTCCCCCGCCTATTCATTCCAGTGCTGCTCCATACTCTCGTCATGTCATCCCTCACCAGCGCTAAAGACCTCGATGTTAAGCGCTGACCAAAATCTCTCACTCGTATTTACCCGATGACCAAGATTTTTCCATTATAGTATAAAGTAAGAGAAATGCTACATCTGAAACTTCAGAAGAATGACAACCTTCTGCGACCATGCCGATCGAAGCCAAGCCCATACAGTGTCGTAAATATCGACCAGTGTGACGTTTCCAACATAAAGGAAGCAGTCCAATCGTTCTTCCTAAAAAAAAAAAAAACACTTGGCTAGCTGTGAAGCTGAAACATGCCAGAATGTTCAGAATAACAGAATATATTCAGTTCCTAGCAATTAGAGACCGTAACATTGGTCTTTGAGGGTGTGCATCATAAGAAACTCGCGAAAACTACCAACAGAACTTATTTCCAAGAAACTTTATCCAGGTCCTTGTCCTTTGAACAGTGGAAAACGTAGAGACCTAAGAAACCTATACAGTGTTTTGAAGCCAACAGTGACATGTTTTTAACTCCCTTGGCTATCCTGGGCCAGACGAACCTGATGGGGTAAGCGAAGTTGAATTGGACATTAAATACAGCAGCAATGGTGGTGGAGATTAGATTGCATTAAAATGTTTTTGAGTGTCCAATTAAAAAACCCACCGAATAAAAATATTTTCAATGTTCTGTATTAGTTTGTAACATCTTGATAGTTATTTTTTCATGTGTGTGTTTAAGGTATGATAGGCAACAATGGAATAAAGCTTAATTAATATTTTAACTGCATTCGATTCGTTGCCGGTTTCGTGTTTCTCAGAAAAACTACCCTTGTCAGTATCAGTGTACACATAAATACACTTAAACCCTAGAATATATATATAAGAATTATATTCATGTCAGTGGTACATTTCTATTATATGGTTATGTATTTACTGTGTTGTTATGTGTCTAATTTTTTACAATTAGCTTCAACGATTTTCCTTTCTCTTGAAAATTCATGTTTTATGACATAGGCTATTTTTCGTATCACCTCTTCGATTTTTATCAAGAAAAATATATTCAATTTGAAACGTGTTCGCAACAGTAAACTCTATAGATAAAAACTAGCAGTCCCCCGCGGCTTTGCCCTTCGAGTATTATTCGTAACTGATAATATTTACTTTAATTGAAAAAACCTCTTTGTACACAAGATTGGTACTTCAGTCATCAAGTGTTAGAATGTCCAAGCTGCTAGTTGAACTAATTCTGCAGCAGGATAAGTAGTTATAGCTGTTCACGCGAAAAGCAGTCTTAAGTTTGTCCCTGCCACTAACAGCGACTTCGCCTGGGCCTTATTTATAGCCCTACCAATTTGTCGTTGTAGGGTAATTACATACACCTAAGGTAAGAGGTTAATCGAATGAGAAACATCTGTTTACCCTGTGCACAATCATTGGTGACGGTGCTCTCAATTATATATTTTCAAAATATTCACTTTAACTTTATTGACATTACAAAGTTTCAGAGGGTAAAGGTTTCGCGGAAACGTATTTGGTGCCCCAAACATGAGATTAGTGAGATGATATATCGTCGGTTTACTGCCAAAAGTGACAAAGTCAAAATGAGATAAAATTATAAAAATGCTAGGAATATGTATATGTTGTTCACGAACAATTGCCCAAGTTTAAAGTCTATTCGTCGTTTCGTACTGTTGTGTCACAGTATAGTAACATACCACATTTTTGTTAATATCTACAATTTAATA
>PNEQ01130761.1:34363-48546 GCA_003012365.1 Medauroidea extradentata | reverse complement strand
TATATATATATATATATATATATATATATATATATATATATATATATATATATATATATATACTTTTTCTGTAATTGTACCGCTGCGGCTACATTGGTGTCCGCAATAACGAGAATTTTCACTGCCGCATGGCTTTCGTCATGTAACTTTGTCGCGCCTATGTGATTCCACTATAATTAGAGACGGTAAAAATTCGCGGGTTCACTGGCCTGAAGGCTAGCTTCCAAGAATATATGTGTATTCAAGCAGACAAAAGCTGTTCACTAGCTGCTCGCTGACACTGTGAAATGGGCGATCGTTTAGTTGTAAGTTTGTTATTGCATCAGCGACTTTCAGAAGATGCCAAATAAGTCAAGAGCCAATCGCGTAAGTGACAAGCAACCTACAGTTGCTGGAATTCTAACTTGCGCCTAAAAGAAATCGCGAGTTTCTCAGGTCCCTAACAATAAGGCATTAAAACAACGTGGTGAAAAATATCAGGGGCAACTGCAAGTAACCGACCGAGAACACTTACATCAAAAGCACAGCCATGTCATTTCGCTTCTGTATACTTTCACAGTCTGGTTGCACGCTGTGCCTTAAGTTACAGACGTTGGCATATCACGTAAATGTTTTTGTGCCAACATACCACTGAAAACTATGTAATTTCTTGGAACATGTGTGACTAGGAAATATACGTCTGACACACCGTAGCTGTCTGCAGACCAATAACAGGCATCAAATATTACAATAGCGGGATTCTTATTAGCTCAGTCAAATAGGGCAACAGCTCCACGTACAAGAGAAAGCCAGTAATCTGATGGTAAGCTGAACGTGCGTTGAAACCGAGCAGTCAAGTTTTCCCGCGATAAAACTCATCTCTACCTACAGTTAGAAGCACGAGTATTTCACGTAATAATCTGGCAACAGCCTAGACTTCTCAGACCTATACACACACTGGCCGAAGTCAAATATCCATTGGCTTGTAACCGTAACACGTGTTACCACCACGACTTGTTTCCTTATTTATCACTGGCTAGCAGTCGTCAAAGATGTGTTGAAACAGGTGTCGTCTAATCACAGAAAAAGTAGTGAAGAATACAGTATTGCAATTCAACCTGACCTAGAATCAATACGCGAAGTAATCGTGTCTCTGAATATAGTCTACCTCGTGTAAGTTTTCCATATTTTGACAGTTTACATCTGAGAAGTGTGTCTGTAAACACGACTGCGGAGAAGGTGCCTTTCCAGTAAGCCAGGAAGGTTTAAGGGCATGGGCCCGGCCCGAGTTTCTTCGCATTTAATGTTAATTAATTTTTTAAAACATAAATGGGAGCCGATATTGTAAAATCGCTTCGTAACTTTGTTATGACTTATTTAAACAGCATACTCTAATTTTGTTGAGTCAGAAGGCAGCAAAATAGTTGCTAATTAGTTAATTAACGAAATTTCATTTTAATTGGCAAATTATCTATGCTCATGATACATTTTGTCTCGAAAAATTACATTGCATAGTAAAACCAATTTGCAAAACAAAAGTTACGAAGCAATTTTACGATATTGACTCTCGTATGGATTTTAAACAAATAATTCTCTCGAAAGCCGAGAAACTCGGGCCCAAGGCCTTAAGGGCGCGGTCTACCGCAATTTTCGTCATCATTATTTTATTTTGTATTTGTACTAGATATTTTTTTTTCTTATTTTAGACACAAAATGTGACTAAATTTGGCTCTTATGAAATTTTTTTTATCTCTCACAGTTTTCGCGTAATAGCTTGTTAAAGTCATATTTTGCAGGTTTCCGTTTTAACGACTACACTAAAACCAACTGATATACCAAACTCAAAAAAATTACAGTGGATAAAGACATTGCAGGCTACAATGACATGCTTCTAAAATTAAAGAATAAAAATTATTTGTATTTTTTAAAAAATTATCGAATTTCTTAAATTTTTATTGTTAGTTTCAGCATTTTTTTAAAATTCAAATAATTTTTATTCTTTAATTTTATGAGCATGTCATTGTAGCCTGCAATGTCTTTATCCACTGTGATTTTTTTGAGTTTGTATATCAGTTGGTTTTAGTGTAGTTAAAAAGGAAACATGCAAAATATTACTTTAACAAGCCATTACGCGAAAACTATGAGAGATAAAAAAAAAATTTCATAAGAGCCAAATTTAGTCACATTTTGTGTCTAAAATAAGAAAAAAAAATATCTGGTACAAATAAAAATAAAAAAAAAAAATGTTGACGAAAATTTCGGTAGCCGCGCCCTTAAAAGCTCTGAACTATGGAGATGCCAGAAACATTTCTCAGAAGAGATATCTCAAGACACGGAGGAGTTACATGAGACTGTACAGACGAAGGTGCACCGCACGTGCTGACCTCGGGCGGTTATGGGGAAGGATGGGGAGACGCGATGATGTAGAGGAGAGGGAAGCAGGGGCGCGATGTGACCGCGGTGACCTGTCGTGCGACCGACCCAGGGACATGCGGGCCTTTATCTTCGCTCTGCGGGATGTAACCGGGTCACACGTCACACGCGCGCATGACCTACACACATTCCAGACCCTGGCGTTCCGTAACTACACACTAGACAAACACAGACGTGAACTGACGAGGCGGCTCATTTGATACGGGCGAACTTCGCCGCTTATTGGCTGCCCGAGGTTGTTGATACCAGCCTCGTGGATGTTTGCCTCCTGCGTGTTACAATAGGTTTCCTATTGGCCTGGCTAACGGCTAGCAGGGCAGCCGCCTTACGCTGATTGGCGGTAGGCGTTTCCGCCATGCTGCTGGCCAGGGAAACCATTTTGCTGGCGTGTGTGACAATTTAACATCCTACCGGTAGGGACCTACAAATTCGCGTATTCTTTTACGCATACGTTAGAATCCCAGCAACTGTAAATTCGTATCATATTCGTAACTGGCCCTTGACTTATTTGAAATCCGCTGGAAGCCTCTGAACCAATAATAAAAACATACTTTTACGTGCCCCATACCACTGCATCAGTGAACAGCTAATGAACACCTGTAATATGTTTGAATACGTGGATATTCTTGCAGGCTAGCCTATATATAGGTCAGTGATCCCGCAAATATTTCCAGTCTCTAGCAATTGGTACAGACATGCAAAATCCGCGTTACCATTTGGTAGCAGACTGAACTTCACTTCCCTATACATAACAGAGCATAATCTGCCATTCAATTGGCCACGCACATTTAAGTGTTGTCACTTGCGTGTGTTACGTCTTTACAGAGATTGGCTTCTCTACCGTGTAAGCATTCTCCGCGGCAAGTCACGACAATATCGGCCAGCGGGAGACGTCGAACGAGCCTATCGTCACTTGGAGTCTAGTCAGCTGTCAGAAAATAACGCGAATTTTGCATGTCTCTAGTAATTGACACCTCCAAGAGATCACAGTGCCAATAATAAAGCAACTAAATGCCGGCCAACTCACGGGGAACTGACAACTCAGCGAGCATCCAATGAGCAGCTGTTGTCTGCTAGAGTACACAGATATTGTTGTAGGCTATCCTACAGATCGGTGAACCCGCGAACTTTTCAGGTCTCTACCTACCGGCTATTTCACTTCTGTAGTCCTGAATATTCTGTGCCGAAATGATGAGCCGCGCATACACCTCGCACTCCCAGCCGTCCACGAACACTCCCAAGCAGGGTGTAACTAGGGACTGGGAAATTTTGCGAATTCAATGACCTGCAGGCTAGAATCCATTATACTATACATACTCAAGCTCTGACTATGTGTCCACTAGCTGCTTCTCAGTGGAACAACAGACAATGAACGAATAGACGGGACTTGAGTATGTATAGGACAATGGACAGGTCACTGAATTCGCGAAATTTTCCAATCCCTTGGTATAGCAAATCGAACGACAGAACTTTTATGTGGGGACCGTAAAAATTCGCAGTTTCACTGACCAGGAGGCCAGTCTTTAATAACATCCACCAGGGGCGAGTCCTGCTCTGGATGCTGGATGGGGCTATGCCTTAAAACAGCTATATCAACAGCAAAAAACGGATGGTCCGGGGGGTCCACTCCCGAAAAAATTTAGAGTTTTAAGGTACAAAATGGTACTATGAAAGGAGTTTACAAAAACCATAAGAAACCTGTTTGAAACCGTAGAAAGAAGATGCATTAGAGTCTAATATATGTAATATCACTGCAAAATTAATATTAAACTATACTTGCAAAGAAATAATTAGTCGCTAGTAAATAAAAATTCTGTTGTAATTTTATGAATATAATAATTTATGACTAATTATTATTGACAACCTTAGAAGCAACAACCCTCTCAATTCAAGAATATGCAGTGTATACCCTACATATGTTTCCAGAAAATTATATTGAAAATAAAATTATACCATGGAGATGCATGTGTCCAATTTAAGTTAATTTCATTCGCCATTTTTCTAGATGACTAGCTACATGACAGACGCACCATCCGCAAAAAAAAAAAAGTGTATATCCGTTGCTCTGCGTGTGTCACAACAAGCAATTCCCCATATACTCTTTAACTCCACGATTCTTATGCGAGTATATTTTATGGCTAAACACAACCCACGCTAATGTTAAAATGTGAAACATAGTCGAGCGGCAGAGACTCACCTGAGTGGGTTCATCATTGACGCCCCTCCCACTTCCCCCTCACGGGGAAGCGAGCCAAAGCCACCGCCTCCCCATAACGGGTACCGAGCCTACGCCCAGCGCCCGCGAGGACGTCGCTGAGCGGGCCCTGCGTGACGCACGCAAGGAGGTCGAGTGACGTCGCACTTTGTCCGCGCCGATATACTGTGTGGTGCATGCTGGTCAGCGAGGGCACAGAATATCAAGGGATACAGAAGTGAAATAGCCCGTGGGATGGCAAACTCAAGTCACGCACGCCAGTAAGGTAGCTTCGCTGGCCAGCAACATGGCGGAAACATCTACGGCCAATCAGAGTAAGGCGGCTGCCCTGCTAGACGGCAGCCAGACCAATAGGAAACCGTCCATAATTCATACAGGAGACAAACAAACACGGGACTGGTATTAACAGCCTCAGACAGCCAATAAGCGGAGAAATTCGCTCATTTCAAGGATGTAGGTTAAGATGTGCGTAAATATTTAATGTAGGCTATAGCAAGGACGTGGCGCATAGTTATAACTATTGATTGAAAAAGTTGATTGAAATAAGCACGGCGTAGCAAAAGACAATAAACAAAAACTGTCAACTCAAGATTACAGACTGCCTTTTTTTCGTTAGGCCTTACGTATCGTCGACAACAATGTCATTTGAGACTGTTTAAGATAACGTTTTCTGATCTAGCGCAGAAAACATCAATTCGCTACACTAGGGTCATTTCTACTTGTACATTGAGGATGAATTTGCGTAATACCAAGTAAAATTTTAACAATCTCTATGACGTAGCGGCTCACTTGATACGGGTGAACTTAGCCGCTTATTGGCTGTCCAATATTGTTGAGTTACCTTACGCTGATTAGCGGTAGGTGTTTCCGCCATGTTGCTGGCCAGGGAAGCCGTTTTGTTGGCGTGTGTGACTCAGTTTACTGTCCTACCGGATATATCACTTCTGTATTACTACATATTCTGTGATCCAGTGTTATTTTTCTGTGCGTGTGCTGTGAGCGAATATATGTGGTGCCACGCCAAACCTTATATTCTGCTTTCTGTGCGTGTGCTATTTTCTATGCTAAATCATTTATATAGGCCGTTCACGATTAAGTGAGCACTGCGTAAAGATTTCTTTAGGCCGTTTTGCAGCCATCGTTACCATTTGAAATATGCAAACTCCAATTATAACTAAAAACCAGCGTAAACGTTTCAACACTCTCAGAAGTTGACATCTATTTGCCCAATAAAACATGTTTTTAATTAATCACAAATTCTGCTTTGTGCTCAGTTTACAGTGAACAGCCTATATGGTGTATTTACTCAAAATTTCATATAAGGACAGGAATTGGCCCCAGAATTCACCTGGTGCGACTCCGACAAAGTATGGAAAACCAAAATAAAGACGGCCGGGGCCATGAATCGCGTCCGGGTCTTTCCCGAATGCATGTCCAACTTTGCGTCACCCTGCTCGGTCGGGGCACTTCGATAAAATACCTGTCAGCACATACTTGCTGTAACATCTAAACGGGGAATTTTCAGTCACGTTTGTTTCTTGTAGAGTAGCTGTTGTCGTGTACATCCGTAATAAGTAACCATATATTAAACTAAGTAATTATTATTGAAAACATATATATTTCAACCCAGAAAACCCATTGGTAGGGACTCCTTTTTTCGCGAAGAGAATTTTGCCTCACTTTGTTCCGGTGCCTTACGCGCACATCTGCAGTTCTGCTTCATGGCCTGTGATTGGATGTTTCAACTGTTAACAAGCCGGCAAATCACAGACGTGTGGTGTTGTAGAAACCTTATTCTGATTGGCACAGTCTGATGAGAGACGTCACTTCATATAGAAACGCTGTCAATAACCATGAAGCAAAATTGCAGCTGTGCACGCAAAGGAATTGAACCAATCTGGGGCAAAATTATTTTCGCGAAAAACAGGTTCCCTACCCATTGGTTAATTATTAGGTGGTGCTAAATAAAAATAACGTGGAAATACTAAGTTGTCGCCATTAGTATATAATATTCTACAATTACGTACGGGATGCACTTAGAAAACTCATAAAAGAACCCGAACTTTCACTCTGAGCATAGACTTCATGGTACCAGTCTTCACACATGACACAATACACCTATTTTTCTCCGTGTAACTTACATCTGAAAACTTTCCTCTGCAGTTCATATACAAGTAGCATCGTCATTTACGTGCTCTTGTTCCCGTTACGTAGAATGCTTACTCCTCGCTTTCACTTTCGCGGCAATTTACCTCTCTCTCTCTCTCTCTCTCTCTCTCTCTCTCTCTCTCTCTCTCCCTCACCTGCACTTCTTCAGTTAGACAGTTCCAACTCTTGTTTATACAGATATTCAGTTAGGAGCGTTCTATCGGCAAAAATGCAAATTTAAAATATTTACCAAATATTGTTCATTTCACAGACGTTATTTATGACTACATTATTTACTTCTAAGATTTTTATACCTCGCATAGTATTCACAATACGCCATGTCTAAAGTCAAAATTTGCAAGTTACGAAGAATGATACATACGGAACCAATAGAAACGAATAGGTGTGAAAATAGGCGGTGCGTATGGTTCGTGGAGAGGACAAGATGAACTGTAGGGGAAGTAAGATCCTAGTAACTACAGAAGCGTTGGCATAGTGGCAGGGGCGTCATTTGGGGCTACAGGGGGGGGGGGCAAATGCCCCCCTGGATTTGGAATTTTATGTGTATAAATACATTTTTTGTATTTTTAAATGTAAATAATGCTAACTTAAGGACATAAAACTGAAGTTTTATTATAAAAGTATCTAATTTATACACGCTTAATTAATAAAAAATATGCAACAAGGTCACTGTCGTCAGAAAACAAAAACTTGCCCCCCCCCCTGTAAAAACCTGAAATGACGCTCCTGCATAGTGGCTAGAGCACTCGCCTCCCACCCAGGCGATCTGGGTACGACTTACAGCGGGGGTCGATATCCCGGATTTTCGCATGCGGGTGCTGGTCGGCGGGTTTTCTTGGGGATCTCCACTTCCTCCGGCGCTGCTACATACTCACAAGCGCTTAAGACCTAGATGTTAAGATCACTGGTTCCTGTTTACACTGTTTTTGCGAGTTAATTTTTTTTAAAATCATGAACGGGACCAGATATTGTAAAACCGTTACATAGAAATGTTGAAAATTGTTTTTATTGTGCACCCTAATTTTTTGAAAACACAAGTTTCTCTAATTAGCCAAATTTAAAAGAACATATATTTGAAAAAAAAAAATTACGCTACATAGTACGAACAATTGCCGATATTTCTATGTAACGGTTTTGCAATACATGATCCTATTCAAGATTTAAAACATAAATAAAACGTACTAAAATACCATAAAAGAGGAACCGTGGAGCGGTAGACAAATAAACGCTGAAAACACCAATTGATTTCTACGCTTTTTTCAAGCCGATATGGATAAAATACTCAATGGCAATCCTCGATAATTGTATTTTCCCACTTTATATGTAAATATTTATACAAAATTACTAATTCGTTACGCGTGATCTCTTGTGCCGCAGTTAAATGCACGAAGTTCAGGCGTCAGAGATTGTGTCTCAGAAGTTCGTAACACTGGAAACAATTTTGTTTAAAACGTTGCTATTGCTATTGTTTGATTTTCGCAAATTGGCTTCAAGAAACCTATAGTTATGTATTAATGCTTTAAACGTTGAATTATGTACCACGCCCTCATAAGTGCTGACCAAAATCTCTTCAGCCACTCATTCTGTGTACAGCGCGTTCATGATGAGTGTAGCGTTGTGATAATCTGCAGACCAACCTTACCGCCGAGGGAATGTGCGCGAAGACAGCGTGGCGGGTGTCTCACACACATGCGTGGGCCGCGACGTATTATTACCCAGAGGACCTCGGCGGGGAACTGGTTCCGTCAAACCGGCAGCCGGGACTGACGTGCGAACTCCCGATGTAAGGAGTGGCCAAGGTTCATCCGCCCCGCTCTTGGCGGCGGCTCGAGTAACACACCTAGGCCGGTTATAATAAGTCACCACGAGTCGGGGTAAGGTAGGATTGCTTAGTCGCGTCATCAGGTTTTCTCGTCGATCGTCAACTACGTTAAGTTAAAACGCCTGCAAATAAGTGAAATGAAGAGATTTTGTTCACCGCTCAACATCTGGGTCTTTAGAGCAAGTGAGATGACATGAAGTGGAAATGAAGGGGCGTAAGAAACGGGAGATCCTCGAGAAAACCCGTCCAACAGTACTGCCCGGCACGATACCGACATGTAAAAACCAGAGATCAAACCCGCCGAGAATCGAACCTTGACCGCCTTGGTGGAAGGCGACCTCGTACCTTGTCAGCAAACAATTCAGGGTTTTTAAGATGCTAGAATTATATCAAAAACTACATCCATACGATGTCTGCTGCACATATTTCACTCATTTACTTATTTTACACGTGATTATATGTTTTAGCTTGTTTGTTTCATATTTAACACTTTTATTTTGGCTAGGTCTGTTTACGTTTTTTTTTTTTTGCGCCAGTTGGGCAGTTTCGTCTACTGACAGCAGCTTATTCTGCTCGACAAAATGGTAACCGGTAGTAAGGTTAATTCTACTACAGGTTAGGGAATTCGGTGTTATTAGTTTGGCAAGGGAAAAATTTTGCCGCTATTTACGGATGCTATTAGTAGAGCCACGATTTTATGGTGAACAGATTTTTGCAACATTTGATTTCATGCCTTACGTGCGCACCTGTAGCTCTGCTATGTGGTCCGCGATTGGATGCCTTTACACCCAGCGTGTGGAGGTTAAACCTGCAAATCACAGGCGTGTTATGCCACAGTTATCCATATACTGATTAACACAGTCAAATGAATAATGACTGCACAAAAATACTCTGCAAATAATCATGAAGTTGAGGTGCAGGTGTAAACGAAAGACACTGAAACAAAGTGGGGCAAAAATCTTTTCGCGACAAAATCGTGGCCCTAGCTAATAGTAATGGGGCTACGAACTTTGCAGAAGTCGATACCGAGGATTCACGAATGTAGTTTAACGTCTATCGTTAGACCGTTCTTTTGTTTGTCTTGCAAGACCGTATATACAATACAGTCACAATCGTCGATCTTCGATACCGACCTCGGCAAAGTTCGTAGCCCCCTTACCGACACCAGAGCCACTGGCGGCAGAATATTTCCCTTATCAAACTCGTCCTTGAGAAATTCGTTTACCTTCCTAACCTGTAGTACTATGCCCTCGTGTTTTTTACAATCGCCTCTGACCGCCATCTTGTGATCATCCGCGCACGGTCACTGCCGATCTGTACCGCAGGTCGGAGATCCGGCCTCTTCTCGCTGCAGCTGCTGGCGAATTTCCTCTCGAGTGACGAGCAGGTGCCGATAGTTTTCGCGGTGGAATCCAGGCCGACCACTCACCCACGGAGGTCGGAGAAGATCGTGAGTTCGTCGGCCTTTATTCCAGGCCAATGGCGAATCGTGCGTTGTTGCCAGGTAGGGCTGTAGTTGGCGAGAACTGTACATGGCTGAGTGCTACACAGTAAAATAATTCGTACTATTACAAGAAAAGGCTTGTAAACTAACGTCTAAACATTTATCAATTCAGGCACTACCACGAAAATGTCGATGGATATTAAAATGTCCTAAATTTTCCAAATATCCGTTGAGTCTTATTGCATACATTTTTATAAGAATGTTTGATAGGAAACAAAATAACCTTCGACAGCACGTCACACATTTTACAAAATAATTTGTTGCATTACAAAACAATTTCTTGGAAACTGGTTGCCAAAAAAATTTTTATGACGTTTTCATTGTTCTAAAATGTACAAGAATTTATTTATAAATTACAATTATTATATTTGGACCAATAGCGAAAGTAACACGGACTTACAGTTGCTGAAATTCTAGCGTGTGTGTAAAATAAAACGCGAAATTTTAATGTGTTGCGCGGCCGGTCTGTGGGTAGCGTGGGAATTATAATTATGACACGGGGAAGGAGTGGACTGCAGTAAGGCCCACGTGATTAGTAGGCCGGTCGTATCAGAAGGAAAAGGGGGAAGGGAGACTACTGGCCCCTGCAACACGTCCTGCAGTCGCCCACGCCGCCGACAAACAGCGTGAGGCACATACGTCGTATTTAGAACCGAACGAATTGGCACAGTTGTGACACTTTCAATCGGGAGGTTCCGGTTTCGACCTCCGGGTCCGGCCATCCAGATTTCGGGGTTTCCCACTTGTTTTCCGAAATTACTCCAGGCGAATTCTGGGATGGTTCCTCATTACATGCCATGGATGAATCCTTACAAGTATCCTGTCCTTGGTGTTTAAAATAAGTGTAAATAATTTGAAATGCTGAACTTAGCTGTGGGTGTTTTGATGTCCGCCACACAAACCACATGAAGCCGGGACTATCATTCTGACTGTTCATTCCAAAACCGACCGTTTGTGGGTTAATTCACGCCAAATTTGTTGGCGTGTCACGCTATTTTTTTGGAGTGACACGCCGGGTATGAAAAATCAAACCTGTTTTAATTCCTGGAATGATGGCGCGTTAGAACTGCGACAGAACGAACAGTGTGTGGGCTTGTTAATTCCAAGTCGGACATGCACATGCGCAATTATGGACCGCAGTGCGAGAGGGAAGGTGTAGTCAAGTCATTCAAGGGCGCCGCCTACCCGCGCGTAAGAGGTTCAGAAGCGACGGAGCAGTAAGGTCGACTTTGAAGCGCGCATCAAATGCTGCGTCGCCTCAACGAGCCAAGCGCTGAACTAGCGTGCAAGGTTCCCGCCGAACGGTTTTTACTATGGGACGTTAAGCAGTGACCACATAATTTTACTGGTGGAAAGTCTGCAACTAAGTTCAGTGCAGGTCACAACCTGAGTTTCACATACATCCCGTTAGTACATTGTGAAGTACGGCAGTATGAAAAGTCCGTTTTTAGCCATGTTGGGGGGCTTAGAAACAGTGTTATTAATGAGCGTGGCGTCTTAACAATGAGGTTCCGACCTTGTATGAAGTTTGTTTTATTTTCATACGCTGGCACAATGGGCACACGTGGAATATTTACGTAGAAAAAACCTGTTTGCGAACACACTGCAACTCGTTTGAAGCGTGGGGTAGGCGGCCGCCTTCAGTGTTACGGTTTTACTATGTAATATTAAATTTCAGGATTCCTTCAACTTTACTCCACTCACCCGCTGTACCCACAGTCGGTGACAAACTAAGGGACACTGCGAGAGCCGCTAGGTGATCCCCGCCTGGCAAATGGACCATGACTTCCCGGTTATTCTGCCCGTTCCTTCTGTTCCCGCGCGCACGACTGGTCACAATTAATTTCTTTCGGTCGCGAACCTACGTTCCGGTTGACGGAATCAGTGAAAGGGACCGGAGAAGGGCCTCGTCACACTGCAAACGAAACAAAAATGCGCGCGGTGTATCCCGCCTCAGACAAGGATGGTCGTGGATGATCTAGGGTCCGAGTGTAAGTGCGGAGCCGGCAGCTAAACCTAAAAGTTACACTGCAAAAAAATTTCTGAAGTAGTAATGGAAGTATTAACTCATTCACAGCCTGAGACATATAAACTAAACCATACTTCGGCTTGCAAACAGAACAAATATTGAGCATGATTACTAAACAAACCTGGTAACATCGGTATTCATTTCTGTGTTTCGTAAACTCATAGGTAAGCTACAATAGATAAATGGGAAACAATATTACCATACCTATTTCCTTAACACACATCGGTGTGGTAAATTTAAGGCGCATTACCTGAGCTTCAAATACTTTGCAACGAGTTACGACTATTCTTATTTGTATATCTACGAAAATCACACACACTTCAGACCAGTAAGTTTTAACAATTCTGCACGTTTGTTAGAAACATAATTTTTGGACCCCCCAAAATGGCCAAAAATGGCTTTTCCAGACTACCATATCTGGAAAAATAGCAAAAGGATTCGAAAAAACGCAACTATATAAACAAGCTTTTGACTATGAAAGTCTGAACTATGCTGCCCACAAATAAAATAATGTGGTCACCGCTTGAAGACCCACAGAAAAAAAGGATATTTACAAAGCACTGCACGTCAGCTGAGTGGCTTCCGTGGAGAGGCAATAATGTATTACATACGTCGGTCAACAGCAGCCTTAACGTTCCTGCCTCACACACACAAACGCCTTTCTAGGGAGGCACCTTAACAGAAAGGCACGTTCGTTGCTAGGTCGACTCGAAAAAAAAAAATAGAAGAGCTTATTACGGGTTAGGGCTGCGACAGGAAGGAGGATATAAACGGAACATCCCCGAGAAAACCAGGAGCGTCATTTCAGGACGGCACACCTCACCCTAGCCTCTAGTCGCAAGTCACAGAACTAGGGCGTAGTTTTCTCGCCGACAACTAGCCTCTATGAGGCTCTTAGCTGTGATACTATCACTTCATGACGTAATATTAAAGCCAGCGGTGTATTGTACACGTATATCCTTTTAAAAAAAATAATATGGCAGGATTTTCATACTAAAAATGACCGGGAAAGATCCCCGTTTTCGGCTACCAGAAAATATGCTTTACGGGCCTCGCCTACCACGCGCTTAAAATGCGTTGCAACGTGTTCGTAAATACGATTTTAAAAAGAAACTATTCCACACAGGCCCAATATGTCTACGTACGAAAAGAAAATACACTCCAAACAATGACTGCAGAGTCGATTCAAAGCATTACGTCGAATATAAAAATAATTTCGGAGCTCCTCAAAATGATAAAAAAAATGATTTCAACATGTTATACCTGGAAAAACTACTCACGGGATTCGTGTGAAACTTGTCTAGGAGCATGCAATGGACTTGCTTAAAACTTTCTACCAATAAAAAGATGGGGTCGCCACTGAAAAAGTCAGTCAGGCGGGTGATCTACGATACCACTACACGCCGTTTTAGTGTCTTGCGGTAGAGGCGATACAGCACTAGATGAGTCGGTCAACATCGCCCTTGACGCCGTGCCTCACTCACACAAACACACGGCCAGTAGGCGGGTGCCTTAAGGTTGTTCAAGTGGGGAAAAAACATAATTTTATATTTGTATGAAATAGTGTTAGTTTTGTACACAATACTTGAGAGTACATATACCTCTAACGGAAAAAAATTAGCTCATCTAGTATTCCCGTAATGGCACTTCAAAGTCAAAATTTGCGTATTTTTACTTCAAACAAAACTTGAAAACCAGTTAACATAAAGAAATGAAAAAAATCATATCAAAACTACGCGTTACTGTCTATGGCCTGTAGCATTTAAAACCCGTTACAAAAAATGTTTATGTTAAATAAAAAATTTCAAAATTTAAATTTTTTTTGGTACTTTAAGAAATTTATTTTAAACAGAGAAATATTTTATAATGTGTTTGTATATGCTTCAAGCCGTAGACGGTGACGTGTAGTTTTGATGAGATTTTTTTCCATTTCATTATATTTACTGGTTTTCAAGTTTTGTATGAAGTAAAAATATGCAAATTTTGACTTTGAAGTGACATTACGGGAAAACTAGATGAGCTAATTTTTTTC
>PNEQ01130761.1:8539-34263 GCA_003012365.1 Medauroidea extradentata | reverse complement strand
CGCCACATTGGATTATCCAATTAGTTGCCTTTTTTTAAATTCTGAGAAGAAAAGTGTAAATTTTGAGATTATAGCGTGAATTCTATGTATTTTGTGCTACAGTACAAACATCGCAATTGAACTTTAAAAATATGTTTAAGCCGCTGTCGGTCAAACAAACTGTTTAATGTTCTTAATTTTGGGTGACTGATTGTGGCCTAGATATACGTTAAAAGTTCAACTGCGGTGCTTCTACTATAGCGGGAGGTAAATAGAATTCACACTATAATCTCACATTTCACACTTTTCTTCTCAGAAAGTAAAAAAAGCGAAAAAAAAAAATCCAACATGGCCACTGATGTCTCACCTTAAGGAGTAGTGGAGAACCTGAAGTGGATATACTCACATGTGTAACGTTCTCTGGATGATATTCCTAAGCGGATATCTCTCATATGCGACGAGCAGCTTACAAATAATCTGTTAACGCCCGAAGCTCTGCACATCTCTCGACCGTCTGGGCAGGCGGCCACCTTAAGCGTAGTCAAGTGCGATAAAGTGAAAAAATTTTACTTTTGTGAAATAGAGCTAGTTTTATATACGATACTTGTAAGTAAAGATTCCTCTTACGAAACAATTTTAGCTCTCATGATTTTCTCACAACGGTGCATCAAAGACAAAATTTGCATAGCCTATTACGCTGCCATGCAAATAGTGAACAACCAATTGATTTGCTTAAATGAAATACGACACTGTTAACTAACATTCCATGAGCTACGCAACAAAGCATTTAGACGCCCACACGTAATATCTTAAATTTAAAAAAAAATCGCTTAAGTACAAGAAAAAAGATGACAATTCAGCAATTATTTTGAAATACAAAAACTGTTAACTGATTTTTTTTTTAAATACTTTGTTACATAGCCCATGGCATGTTATTTCACTGTGAACTATTTCGTTTTAGTAAGTCAAGTGGTTTTTACTATTTGCATGACAGGGTAACATGCATATTTTGACTTTGATACACCGTCGTGAGAAAACTATGAGCGCTGTTTCGTAAGAGTAAACTATACTCACAAGTATCGTCTTCTACAAAACGAACACGATTTCATACAAATATAAAATTAATACTTTATAGCACTTGAACACCCTTAATGTAACCGCCTATAATCGGCCTGATGCTACCGCGCGTGTCGGTGAAAGCACTTTCTCCGACCTCTCTACCGTCACGGGCCACGTGGTTCAAATGGCGACCACTGCAGCGTGCGTGTCTGCGAGATGCAGGATCTTGATGCACCGAGGAATCGCTTAAGAGCGTACGTCTGTCAGCCGATCTCATTTATGTACGGACGCTCCTGAGCGCAGTATATAGCAATTTTCATCACCATGTGTTTATTTTTTATCTGTACCAGATATTTTTTTTCTTCTTAATTTAGACACAAAATGTGACTAAATTGGACTCTTATGAAATTTCTTTATCTCTCATAGTTTTCGCGTATAGGCTTGTTAAAAATTCAAAATTTGCATGTTTCCGTTTTAAGGACTACACTAAAACCAACTGACATACCAAACTGAAAAAAAAAATTCACAGTGGATAAAGACGTTGCAAGTTACAATGTCACGTACATAAAACAAGAATAAAAAAAATTTTATTTAAATAAAAATGCTGAAATTTAAAATAAAAATTTTAAATATACAATAAATAAAAAAAATACAAAAATACTTTATTTTGTCTTTCGGCATAGCTGAATTTGTAGTCTATAACATAATTATTCCCTGTGAATTTTTTCCGTTTCATAAGTTAGTTGGTTTAGTGTCGTCCTTAAAACGGAAACATACCCAATTTTGGCTTCGATGAGCCATTACGCAAAAACTATGCGAGACGAAACATTTTTATTAGAGAACAATTTAGTCACCTTTTTTCTAAAACAATAATAAAAAAAATAACTGGCACAAATATAAAAATAAAAAAGTTGCGGTACACCGCACCCATAATGATAACAAATGAAGGCTGTGCTGCAAAATGACTGAAAGAAGACTGTAAAAGTGTTCACCATGAGCAATCTATTATGGGTTTGGATATCTTGTAGCGTGCACTGATACATATGACACAAACTAGAACCAGGTCATACGGCCAGGCGTACCGCGATATTGAGAGATGTAGGACATGACATGTACAACAATCGAATGCAATGATGTGTTAAAGTAGAAGTGTTTATAAAACTCTGCTCAGAATACTCGCCTCTAGTGAGAGGTCGCGACCTTCGATGTGGTTCTGCACAGTAGGTCGTATTACCATAGCATCGAGTTCTATCGCGGCTATAACTGTTCATGAAGTGTATGTATGTATGAGAGACAAACTAACTAAGGTATGTCATTGTCGTGGGAGAATGCTAAACGATAGAAACATTACACTTTTGTAGAGCTACCACATCGTAGATCACGGCCTTAAATTGCCTTCCTACATAGGCTGTTTTTGTGTGTGTGAGGCAGTGGCGTTAAGGCTCGGCATCAGTCGCAATACTGAATTATTTTATATCTCGTTCTTATGAAGTCCTGAGAAGAAAATGTGAAATTTGCTATTATAATATCAACTATATTTATCTTGCACTACAGTAAAATCATTGCAGTTGAACTTTTAACGTACTTTTAAGCTGCAATCAGTCATACAAATTACGAATATTAATAAAATTGCTCGACTGATTGCGACTTAAATATACGTTAAAAGGTCAACTGCGGTGCTTTTATTGTAGCGCAAGTTAAATAGAATTAATATTACAATGACAAATGTTACATTTTCTTGTCAGAACTTCCTTAGAGCGAAAAATATAGTATTTCAATACGGCGACTGCATGATGCCGAGCCTTAAGGTTGCTGTTGACCGACGTATGCAACGCATTATCGCCTTTCCGCGCAAGATACTCATCTGGGACTTTAAACGGTGACTACATTATTTTATTTGTGGACAGCATAGTTCAAAGTCCAACGCTTGTTTCTATAGTTGTGTTTTTCTAATCCGGTTGTTATTTTTACAGATGCGGCAGTCTGAAAAGCCCATTTTTTTGGCCATTTTGAGGGGCCCGAAAATTTGTGAATTTTTGAAACTATAGCGACTTAGTTTGAAGTGTGTGTTGTTTTCGTAGATACGTGTACGCACTCTACGTAAAATAGTCTCGTCGAAAAAGAAACAATTGTAACTTTCTGTTTTAAATTCTGATTAGAAAAATTATAAATCTGCGATTATACAGCAAATTCTGTTCGCCTTGCGCAATATTGATAGGCAGTGCGATTCAGCTGTTAACGTAAATAATTATAACGCACACAGATTTTGTTTTATCTTCATAATTTCCATTACTGACTGCAATTAAATAATACATTACCAGCTGAATCGGCATGTCCGTACTATAGTGTAAATATAATTTGCGGTATAATAAGAGATTTTATAATTTTTTTCTGCGAATTAAAAATAATAAAACTCAACGTGGCGACTCAAACCGAGTCTTAAACACTCAAACCGAGTCTTAATAACGAAGTCTTGAGTGCAGGTAAGGATGATATTAGCCAGTCATGGAGAGACTGAGGAATGCAAGAGCATGGAAAATAGGAGATTCGCGGGTAAAATATCTGCTGCCGTCACATATAAAAACAACATATCTTCCAGTACAGAACTCACCAAATATTTTTTGCAATGTTAACATTTTCTGTAGTCACTGCAAAAATTTACTAGGGGAAGGGGAAGTGGCAAAAAATTTTTTTTGTGGTCACCTCAGTAAAATTTTGTGAGATCCATCAGACAAAATACTTTGTGGTGGTCATGCAACTTCCCCACCCCCACCACCAATCCACCACCACAATTCTTCCTTGCTAGAGCGACGTCACACAGACTAGACGTACAGACATTTGGGAGACTCGTCACGTTGCTTAGTTCGACAGCGGGGGACTGGGCGATTGGAGGGCGAGGGTTTACATCTAACTTCCTGTACAGCCAACGCGTTTCACTAATGGACATTTCAAGGACGGGCCTGATGCCGTGTTCCACCTCACTTTGGAAACAGTATTTTGGGTTTTGCGTCCTGCTTTTGGTAAGCTTCCAATGGGAACACATCGATGGTCAGTTACTGGCATCTTGCTCTGCTGCCTGGAGGTCTCGTTGTCGAAGCTGAAGATTGGTTTTGATCTGACGTCTTAGTGTAGAGCTGTCACCAATCATAACAAGGTTACGCCGACACTACACGTCTGTGGTTGGCGGGTAGAACACTAGACACTGAGAGTTCAGAGAGCGTGGTAGATAAATAATCGCTGAAAACACCAATTGATTTCTACGTTTTTTTTTTCGAAGCCAATATGGATAAAATACTCAATGACAAGCCTAGATAATGGTATTTACCGCCATTAGAAGTAAATATTTATCCAGAATAACTCATTCGTTACGCGTGATCTCTTGCGCCGCAGTTAAATGCCCGCGGTTCCGGCGTCAAAGATTGTGCCATAGAAGTTCCTAACACTGAAAACTACTTTGTTTAAAACGTTGGCTAAAACTATTGTCTAGGATTGCTATTGTTTAATTTTCGCAAATTGGCTTCAAGAAACCTACAGTTATAGATTAATGCTTTTAGCGTTGAATTATGTACCACGCCCTCTTAAAAACATCGAATCACTGACCATGAAGCAGAGCTGCAGGTGTGCTCGTAAGGCCACTAAAACAAAGTGGAGCAAAAATATTTCGCGAATACTACCGGCCCCTACCAAAACCAGGAAAAACAACCGCATGCCTGTTATTAATATGTACACTGTAAAAAACTTTCTAAAGAGCATGGGATGTTTTTCACCCATACACTTTATGGGACACTGACCATGGTACAACTTGTAAATGAATCATCAACAGTTTAGCATAGTTACTGTAGCCTACAAGTCCGGTAATATAAGTGTACATTTCTCTTTCCTAAAATGTATATGAACACTGGCATTTAAGGCTATGCTCTCTAATTTCTACTTCTTTAGATACATTAATTTTTTTACGCCTAAACGAGAGCATATATCAAAATTCTGTCTGGCAATTTTCTTTAAATTCGTCTTCTCCATGTTGGCTGATTTTTTCAAGTCAGTAAAAACCGTGGTTTTGGCTAATTAAGTAATTAACGAAATTCTGGTTAATTGACTTTTAAATCGAAATCGTACAATTTCTTGCTTTGATAAAATCAGCTATCACGGCATAAACCATTTCAAGCAAAACTGTCAAACTACTTTTTGATATCTGCTCTCGTTTAATGAAAAAATAATTATTGCAAAAACAATAGAAACTTTACCAAACCTACTGTCTTAACATTCCAGTACATGAAGAACTCAGAACCACGGTGAAAAAAGTCCATATTTACCCGATATTGAGTGAGATAATGTATGTGTTTCTGCAAACTATGTTCTCATCTTTGCCAAAGTAAATCATATTCATTGTTAATTTTCTGTCCAAATATTTCAACTTTGTGAATAGCAGATTGTAGTTAAAGTTGCACTGAATACTTTAGAGCTTAATTTCTTCACTTGGTTTTAGATAGACTTGGTTCATTCAGGCTGTTAGTTCCTCATATCGGAGTAGTATGTATATATATATATATATATTTTTTTTTTTTATAAACGAATTTTTTCCTTCTAGGCGCGAAGTATTAAGATAGCGTGCAGTGTTTTCGTAGAATGTGTTTCTCAAGGGGACTTAAAGTGGTGCCCTGTTATTTTATTTATGGAAAGTGTGTGGTAAAGTCCAATGCAGGTTTTAATTATTTTGTTTTACGATAACAGTTGAAAAAAGTCAGTTTTAGCATCTTTGAGAAGTTTGGAAAACATGTTTTTTAATTAGAGGACGGCATTTTTAAAATCATAGGGACACAGTTTGAAGTGTGTCTTCTTATCGTACATAAACTCATTGGAAACATTTGTAATAGTTATAAGAGAAAAAATACGTTCCGTACCACGCTACATCACGCCTTACGCGCCAGGTCCACCATCTGTTAAGAGTTTGGTTCCTTGAATTAATGCGCGTATGTCCTCGCTATTCGGCTTTGTTTGGCTTGCGTGATGCAAGCGCCTTCTATCAGACTCGCTTTTAAACATCTGGCCTTCAGTAGTCGAAGCACGTGCCGGGGAAGTCAAGCAGGACAATGGTTCCTAGACACGGCGGTGAATGGCGGAAGAAACTAAGCGGGTAGCGAGGCTCAGAACACGCCATAGTTAGGAATACAGAAGTGGAAAGGCCGGTACGACTGCAAACTCAGTCACACACACCAGCACCATGTCGGAACCGCCTACCGCCAATCAGCGTAAAGCAGCCGGCTGCCAGGCCAATAGGAAACATGCAGGAGCCACACAGACACGGTCAGCCAATAGCAGAGTCCACGATTGTTGGTGAAAATAATTCTGCAACAATCTGTTTCAATGCCTTATGTGCACATATGCAGGTCTGCTTCATGGTCTGTGATTGGCTGTTTTAAATTATCAGCGTCTCGAGGTTTTACCCGCAAATCACAGACGTGTGGTGTCGCAGTAACCTTGTTCCTGTTGGCACAGTCAAATGAGCCACGCCTGTACAATTATACAACCTGCCAATAATTAAGAAGCAGACCTGCAGATGTGCACGTAAGGCATTGAAACAAACTGTTGCAGAATTGTATCACCAAAAATCGTGGGCTCTACCAACACTCTAAAAAATAGTTTGTAAATTTACCAGAAGTGCGTACAGGAGCGCTAAGAATGTAGGTATGGTAGAATAGTTTCCCATACATCGATGGTAACACTCCTAAACCTAATTATAAAACAGTCAAATGTATACTAAACTTACCATACTGGTATTGAAACATTTGTAAAAGTTTGCGTATTTACAAGACGGAAGTATGGTAACTGTCCATACAGCGTCTGGGATTAATAACTTCCTAAATATTTTAGAAAGTTTTTTTTTTTTTTTTACAGTGAATAAGCGACAAAGTTCGCCCGTGCCAAATGAATCACAACGTTATTTTTCGTCTGTATTACCATTTAGTCTATGACTAGATATGATGGTATAGCCTACCGCGAAAATGTTTTGTGTACGTACCTTTGAAAACACTGTAGTTTCTAGCAACATGTATGATTGGGTGAAATTCGTCTGACATAACGTAGCTGTCTATAGACCAATAATAGGCATCAAATATTACAATAGCGGGATTCTCATTGGCTCAGTCAAATGGGGCAACAGCTCTACGTACACGCAAAATCCAGTAATGGTTTAATAAGCTGAACGAACGTTGAAACCCAGCAAACAGTCCAGTTTTCCCGCGATAAATCGTCATCTGTATCCATGACACGGCCGTCGAGGAACTGGTCTGGACACTGTAGTTTAAGAAATGGTCATCATCATGACTGATTGGCGCCACATGTATCGCCGAGCTCTCGTATGAGTACACTCTTTGATAGCTTGTATTTAAATAGAATTAATCTTTGTGAAACAATGTTTCAACATACTACACGAGCAAGTGAAGAAAAAACAATGTTAGGAGCATAACATATCCTGGAAACCAGACATTGACGCACAGCAGATCACAGAAAACATTGCCAACAAAACTTTCAGAGAAATGAACTCCTTGTTGGCTATACTGTGATGTTATAACATTGAGGTAAATGGAACTAGATGGTGTCGCTAGAACTTTTGTAACTGCCACTAGCCTTGGGTAGGATATTCACAGTAAATTGAGTGGTTTATAAGACACGGTTAACCTATTAATTGCTGACCCTTTCAGTTGATTAGTATTTTTTACGACACTTGTAGGCTATAGCATAAACGTAGCAGAGTAATAAACACAATGCATAAATTTAATAACGACTCAAAAAGTTACGTGGCCATCCAATGGACATGTGCAGAATAGTTTATTTGAAAATAAAATGTATTTAGCGACACACCACAACACATTTTAATCGCGTGGTTGGTGGAGCCCTTAAGTTAATTGAAGATTGCGTGTCTTTCCTGCGTACTGATATTTGGCATAGCTTTACCACAGTGTAGTGTTACAACTCGACATTCTGGGGAGTGTAGTGGCTACAGCGAGGCGTCGTTGAGGCCACATCCGTTGATGCGGTTCAGTAAACCTACGAAGGTCACAGACATACTGCCAGGCCAGTTTCCGGTGGTCCACGCAGCCTACCTGCAATTGGATTGCGTTAAGAGCCAATCTCCCTCCTACGTGTTGAATTATTGGTTTTACTGGCCTATTTTTGTTTCACGACCTAAAACTACAAAAGTATCACAATTGAAACATAGCTATTCATCTTATACGTCGTTATACATATTATTATAAGGCGTGAACTAGGAACTCATAATTAGGAACTATGCATTTTTTATCAGATTAACAAAAATAATTAATTTTCATAAATTTTATAAAAAAAAAATAATTATGGGTTTCTAATTCACTTATTATACGTCTACTAAATTATAAGATAAATAACTGTGTTTCCATTCTGGTACTTTTCAAAATTTCGCTCGTGAAACCTTAAAGCAATGATCAGAGATAATTAGAGATTATGGTTTATCGCGGGAAAAAATTGACTGCTGGGTTTCAACGCACATTTAGCTTATGGATGAAAAGATTACTGGTTTTTGCTTGTTCCTAGAGCTGTTGCCGTATTTGACTGAGCCAATAAAAATCCCGACATTGTTATATTTGATGCCTGTTATTGGTCTGCTGACAACTACGTTGTGTCAGACGTATATCACCCAATCGTATATATCACAGGAAACTACAGTGTTTTCAAGGGTATGTTGGTCCAAAAAAAACTTTCGCGATAGGCAATATCAACATCTCTAGAGAGAATGTTTTATCGCGAAAACACTTGATTGTTTGCTGGGTTTCAATGTACTTCCAGCGTATCAAAATATTACTGGCTTTCGCTTGTACGTGGAGCTATTTTCCTACTTGACTGAGCCAATAAGGATCCCGCTATACTAAAATTTTATGCTTATTATTATGGCCACAATTTTGTCGCGAAAATATTTTTGCCCCACTTTGTTTCAGTGTCTCACGTGCACATCGCCAACTCTGCTTCATGGTTATTAGCAGCGTGTCTTTGTCTCTCATTTGACTGTACCAATTAGAATAATATTATTGTGACTCCGTTACGTCTGTGATTTGCCAAGGCAAGTTGAGAGTAAAATCATCCAATCACAGACGATGTAGCAGAGTTGCAGATGTCCACATAACGCATTGAAGCCAAATGTTGCAAAAATATTACCGCCATAAATTCGTGGTTATACCTATTATTGATCAGCAGAGAGTTGCGTTGTGTCAGACGTTTGTCACCCAACCATACGTGTCACAAGAAACTGCAGTATTTTCAAGGATATGTTGGTAAAAATTAAAATATCGCGATTTACCACCATCTCTAGCCATGATCCATCATTTCCCTTTTATTTTAATTGTTTTTACTATGTAGCCGAATATTTTTTTTTACGTAAATGATTACATAGATTCAGATTAAGAGTATATTTAATTATATAATTAGCTAACATGATTGTATATTTTGTCTTTAGTCCTCAAGTCCCTATTTACGCTATTTTAGTAACTTTTTATTATTCCTGAAAGGGAGCAAATGTCACAAAATCTTTACATAGAAATGTTAAAAATTATTTGTTCTATGCAGCTTAAGTTTTTCAAAACATAAGTTTTTATATTTTTTTTTTGTAATTATTGACTTAAAGAGAATTTAGTTAAATCGATAATTAGCCAAAATTATATAAACTTACATTTTAAAAACACTGGCTGCGTAGTACAAACAATTTCCAACATTGCTGTGTAATGATTTAGCGATGTCTGCTTCCGTTCAATATTTAAAAAATAATAATAATAAACTCGCAAAATCAGCTTAAATAGGAACCAGTGGCTATAAAATAAATTAGTTATAATATTATAAACTGTTTGTAACAAAACTGAGGAACCGATTTTTTTATATATGCTCTAGTTTGGGATTTAAAATAAACTATCGTAAAAGCAGTAAAAATGACGGATCACGGTCTTAACAACTGACCGCCCAGTCATCTCGCCATGGTGCGGCGGAAGTGGTAACGTGGCGGACGTTACCGTAAATAGATGGGTTTTATTCTGTGTGCCCTCCCTCCTTCTACACAGTTCGCATTCCGTCGCACTGCATGTCGACAATTCAGCAGAAGTCTGCAAAAATGTGGGTGTGAAGCCGGTGCCATACGCTATTTATTGCGAACAGTTTTCTCATGATCACTGTGCTTCTACACACTGACATGGTAGCGAGATGTTTTCCTAAAGCGCCTCTGAACGAAACACACTCTGCTATTAACAGACAAGTACTAATTTTTTTTTTGTCTCCGGGTGATCTACACAAATAATGTCTTGAAAGGATAAATAATTATATTTTTGTCAATCCATTTCTCTTTACCCTGACAATTACTGCAGCTTGTGAAAGAGGGCAATCATTTTGAGAGAGAGAGAGAGATCTTGGTCAGCGCTTAAGGGCTTATTCCCGAGTTTTTTTCAGACTGGTGCCAATACCTCAAATATTTTTTAACCAAAAGTTTTGAAAGAATTTGAGTCAATGTGCAATCACACGATGCACAATTCTGTGGACGCGTTTTTTAAAATAATGTACCATTCGCCAGCAAAAAAAAAAAATAATAATAATTTCCTTCATTTTTGCTTATTTTCACGACGAAAAACGTAGTACTTTGGGTAATGAAATCTAAAAAACCGTTCAGTATAATCCTACAAAAAAAATTCAGCTACAAATTATAACATATAAGTGTCAAAACTGTGCAGCGAAATTTTGATATGAGTATTAGGTAGCAATAAAAAAAATACTTTCGAAATCACTGCAAAACTCCGTAACAAGGCCTTAACATCGAGGTCTTTAGCGCTGGTTAGTGGTGATATGATGTGAGAATGGAGTAGTGCCGGAATGAAAAGGCGGGGGAATCAGGAGATCCCCGAGAAAACCCGCCGACCAGCGGCATCGTCCGGAACGATTCCCCACACTTGAAAATCCGGGGTCCGAACCCGCCGGGGTCTGACCCCTCGGCCACCGCGGCCCGAAATCACTTTGAACGGGTTTACATTAAAGAAATCACGGAGCATACAGCAGCCTAAAAATTACGTGAAACTCGTTTAATCTTGCCACGCCTGTTGAAAATAACCGAATAAAAACTTACTATAATACTGAGCGGGTGAAACTCAGTAATTACGTAACCGTAGGTCGATTTAGATGTTTCACAGATAGTCTGTTGTAGATTATACTTTTTTTTTTCTCTTCCGTATCAAAAATACTGTTCTGCCACACTTATGCGGCGAGAGGAATATAAATAAAAAAAACTGGACGCAGGAAAACAAACGGACTTGGAAAGTAGTAAAGTGGTCCCCCCACCTGGGTAGATTAGGAACTCTCTGTCCATATAACATCGTACCACGCACTCTCTCGCCTCCACGCCACTTTACAGGCGTATCGTAAACTTGCCTCGTGGGAGATAATTATTTTGGCCCAGTCGACTTTCAGCACTGTGTCACTTTCTTGGGGAAGAGAGGCAAACGGCGAAATCTTGGTACTGACCTCACAAAAAACTGATACTTAAGACGAAAAACTGGTACGTCACTACAACTTCACGCGACGGAAGTATCCAAGTCATTATTTTGTATATTCTGGTGGACAGAGTGTTTCATAACTAGAGCGAAAAGAATTCTGCAACAATTGGTTTCAATGCATTATGTGCACATATGCAGCCCTGCTTCATGGTCAGTAATTGGATGTGTTTTTAACTCTCAGCGTCTCAGGGTTCTACCCGAAAATCACAGACGTGTGTTGTCGCAGTAACCTTGTTCCTGTTGACACAGTCAAATGAGCCACGTCTGTGCAATAATACATTCTGCCAGTAACCATGAAGCAAAGCTTCATATGTGCACAAAAGGCATTGAAACAAACTATTGCAGAATTCTTTCCGCGAAAAATCGTGGTCTCTATTCAAATTATTAAGTAAAATATAAAAAGAAATTTCAATCACTTACAGGCAAGTAAAAAATATGAAGTAATAAAAAGATCTTGTTTACTTTCAAATAAAATGTTGTAAATGTTTATTTTCTTACCGAATCTTATTATTTAATAAAACGTAAACAATTATGTTAGTACAGGAAAAATCTAAAGCACACTATTGCACCCACTGACACGTTGAATTATTCTTTATATATATAAATATAAATAAATATATATATATATATATATATAAAGCTATTGTGCACAAAATATTGTTTAGTGACGCATTTTTATTATAATTTAAAGAAAATTTTCAACTCTTGGTATTTTCGCGTACCAAGACAAAAGTTACTTGATAAATGGTACGGCACCATTTAACCATTTAATTGATATGTGTACCAAAGAACTGGTACGTCTAACACCCCTGGTCCAGAATATTTAGGAATACAGAAGTGAAATATCACGTAGGACTGCAAACTCAGTCATACACGCCAGCAAAATGGCGTCGCAGGCCCGCAACATGGAGGACAACTAGCGCCAATCTAACGTAAGGTGGCTGCCCTGCTAGCCGGCAGCCAGACCAATAGGAAGCCTGCTATAACATGTAGGAGCCAATCAGATACGGAGGTGGTATCAACAACCTCCGGCAGCAAGTAAGTGGCGAAATTCTCCCGTATCAAACGAGCCGCCACGTCGTTTCACGTCTGTATTACAATTTAGTCTGTGCCCTAGTGGTGACTGAGAGAACGAGAGAGAGAGAGAGAGTGTGTGTCTAGTGATTCGTTCACGGGGTGTCGCGTACGGGTGTGCACGTGATTTTTTATGATTTCCGACAGCGTGTAATTCGATGTGTAAACAACTTTGGTTCGTGACAGGTTTGATGGAGCGCGGTGGGCTGGTGGCCAAGGAGAACAGATGGCCGTCCAATTTCCGAGCCGTGTTATGTAAATGACACGTTTGGGCGGGGCCGGGTCAATAGGGGTTGTCTGAAATTCAAACTCTTGAGACCAATTAGGTTTCAACGTTGCTGGGCTTTCGTCAGTGCCATGTGGTTGCATGTTGGACGGCCAGAGGCAATTCAGAATGATTGTGCGTGTGTATCCAGTAAAAAGCATATTTTTTAATCAAGAATTTAAATGCTTTATAGTTACTCCAACGTTGGAATATATTAAGCTTTAAGGTTTTCAACCCCGACAAGCGTAGTCCCAGTAGTTAACTGCGTTCCATTAATGCAAGACTCTTGAAGTCGGTAAAGTTTTATTTCACAGAGCAAAAGTTTCTCGTCGACAGAGGTCCTTGAGATGAAATGAGTGGCTCTGATAGGAGAATGAAGGAAATCGGCCATGGCTTGTAGTAAAGAACCATATCAACATTCATCTGTAGTGATTTTGAAGAAAAAAATATAACACTAAAATTAGGATGGGCATCGTTGAACCCAGATCCTTCCACGCAAATAGCAAAGTCAGCTTGTTTCAAGCTTGAATCAAGCTAGCCACACCAAACGATTAAGATTGAATCAAGCTTGCATCGGCAAGTCGGTTAGTGGGAACCTGGCTTGAATCAAGCTAACTAGTCTCCACTCAGCAAGCTTGAATCAAGCTTGCCCTGAAAAGCTTGATTCAAACTTGACCCGACAAGTCGAGAAGTATTTTCTGCATGCAGGTCTACTACTTTTCAGAATTAAACACAATTTTACGTCCCGCCTTTCTCCACGAGCGCCTCTCAGCTAGTAAACAAACGAAAGAAGACATGTTTGGCTTGCCACGGCAAGCAAGCTGGCTCGCCTTCGGCAAGCTTGCTAGAAGTAAGGCTTGAAACAAGCTTGAATTCAGCTATTCAATATAACCTCCACGAGCAAACAGAATTCAAGACAAACGACAAACTTGCCGCAAGCCAACATGCACGTGGGCAATGTTTGACTACTCCGCTATCTCGCTCGCCTTATGAAGTCCACACAGCTGTGTTTCAGGGGAACGTATTTTGAACCAAGCATTAATTTTCAGGGCAAGAAAGTTGCGTGTGTGCGAAAAATTACACAAGCCCTCCGGTTAGTGGAGTTGGACGGAAGTGAGGAAACCAACGACCCAGTTATGTCGGGTGTCTGGATTGAGTGACCGTGAGGAATAAAAAGTTCGTAGTAGAAGGAAGGGGAGGGAGGAGGTGGGCTGCAGAGACCTTGATTGGTGTATAGTTGCGTGACCTCCAGTCACGAGTCACGTGGCATTAAGAGGAGTCCTCGACTGGCGCATGGACAGCGTTGCAGTGTGTCACGCGTATTCTTGTTTACGCGAAACCGATTAACTTATTCATACTATGTTTGTCTACAAAAATAATACACACATTAAACTACGCTTCCATAGTTTTAGAAAGCCAGCGGGCTTGGTAGAAACATGATTTTCGGGCCTCTCAAAATGACGATATGAATTTTTTGACTACTATAACTTCGAAAATACTACACGAATTCGTAAAGTACAAAATCACGATGCATGAAATGGACTTTACCTCATACGATCGGTAGAGTTCCATTATGGCAAGCAGTATGAGATCCGATTATACACTTTGAGCAGGCGACAGTCGTGTTGCTGCGACCTAGGTGTATTACTAGGGCCACGATCTTGTCGCGAAAAGATTTTTGCCCCACTTTGTTTCAGTGACTCACGTGCACATCGGCAGTTCTGTTTCAAGGTTATTGGCAGCGTGTCTATGTTCAGACACGTTTCTCATTTGACTGCACCAATCAGAATAAGGTTATTGTGAGTCTGTACGTCTATAATTTGCCAAGGCCAGTGAGAGTAAAATCAACCAACCACAGACGATGTAGCAGAGCTGCAGGTGTGCACATGACGCATCGAAACCAAATGTTACAAAAATCTTTTCGCCATAAAATCGCGGCTCTATGTATTACTGAGAACTAGCTCCTCGTCTCTTACATGTTACTTGCTGAGGAGTGTACCTGTATCTACCAGTCAAATGGTTCCACAGGCAACTGAGAGTTCTGTACAGTCACTGCTAATCACCGCTTGCCCTGGAACACTTCAAGCTTCGCCACTGGTCCCATAGGTTGGGCTAAGAACTTCTCGCGTAAAGAACTTTGTCCCGGTTTGTTTCAGTCCCTCACGTGCACATCTGCAGTTCTGCTTCATGATCAGTGATAGGTAGGGACGGGAATTTACGGTGAAAAGATTTTTGCCCCACTTTGTTTCAGTGTCTTACGTGCACACCTGCAGTTCAACCCCAAGGTTATTGACAGAGTGTTTTTGTGGAGAGTCGTTATTCATTTGACTGTGCCAATCAGCACACGGACAACTGCCACACATCACGTCTGTGATTTGCGGGGTTTAACCTCCGCACGCTGGGTGTTACGGCATCCAATCACAGACCACGTACCAGACGTGCAGGTGCGCACGTAAGGCACTGAAACAAAGAGCTGCAAAAATATTTTCGGGAAATTTCCTGTCTCTAGTGATAGGATACTTTAACTCTCCCTCGTGTCTTGACGTTCTACCCTTAAATCACAGACGTGTGGCGTTGCAGTGACGTTATCATGATTGGAAGAGTCAAATGAGGGACGTTATTCACAAAGGAACCATATTATGCATAAAGGAACCAAGCACGATATTTCATTGTTCTGAAATTAGTAGCAAATACATGAATTCAAAACTTAAATACATTAATAACTTATATGTCCCTGTACGGAATCATGTTCTGCAATTTTGTGTTGCATGCAATTGTAATTAAATGCAGGCGTTTGTCATTGAACCCAGATTTTCTCAGTTGAATCATAATGACGCTTGGTCCTTTTATGCATAAAATGGTTCGCCAATAACCACCAAACAGAGCTGCAGACGTACACGTAAAGTACTGGAACAAATTGGAGCCAAACTTTTTTCGCGAAGTGTTCATGGCCTTACCAATAGGTAGAGGTGGTGGAAATTCGCTAATTCAATTACCTGTATGTTAGATTCAAACATCCTATGCATACTCAAGCCCCGACCATTTGTCCACTAGCTGCTACTGAGTGGAACAGCAGACAATGAACGGATAGACAAGCCTTGAGTATGCGTATGATATTTGATTCTAACATGCAGGTCATTGAATTCGCGAAATTTCCCCATCTCCACCACAGCCATCTTCAGTAGAAGGCCGCGGCCTTAGATCCGGCAACCCTGGCAGGAAGGGTAATTTTAACACTTCTTTTGTCCCGCCAAAGGCAGTGGCTTCCTCTGATTCGCCGTTATGTAGGACAGAATAACGAATCAGGCACATCCATTGCCTTTGGAGAGCTAAGAGAAATGTTAAAATGACCCTTTCTGGCAGGGTTGCCAGATCAAAGGCCGCGGCCTTCTGCTAAAGACGGCTATGTCTCTACCCATAAGTTAAAGACTGCAAAGAAAAACCTTGCACGTCAGTTTGGCGAGCTGTGAATAGATGCAATGTGCTTCTCGTCGAGCGTGGTACTCTGGCTCTTATCACTCCGCTGTTTCCATGTGTCAAACGCGGAAATTAAAAACCTGTACACACACTCCTCATGAGGCCATGATCCCTCATTTCTACTGCTCTTCACTGAGCCTAAAAAAGAGGAAGTATCGTGCAATCATCTTATATATTGGATGAACGTAGTTGTTTTGAGTTTTAAGTTTTATTTTTATAGACGAAAAATTATATGGTTCCGAATACTTAAAAACCTAACGAAATTGTCTTTAGGTAAATAATTAACTAATAAGTGCCATAAAGGTGTACGTCTTTAAACAAAATCAGGCCTGCTTAGTGAACAGCGAAATTATAGAACAGAAATGTGAGGGCATGCTTGATAGGGAGTAAGTGCGTGAAGGATCAGCACAAACAAACAAGGCGCAAGAATAATGGGACGGGGGAAACGGGATATCCCCTAGAAAACCCGTCGACCAGCGGCAGCGTCCGGTACGATTACCTTATGCGAAAATTCGGGGTCCGTTCCCACCGGGAATCGAACCCGGATCGCCTTGGTAAGAGGCGAATGATCTAACCACTCGGCCACCGCGGACTCACGTTTGATAGGACAACGTGGAGGGGGGGAGGGTTCTTCATACGAGCTCGTCTTCAGCAGTAGGGATCGCTACTGCTGGTAGTTGGAAGTGACAACGTGGGAAAAAAAAGTTCTGATAGAAAGTAAGCTCGTTGCGTAAGAACCGTAAGCATTACGGTCCTCAGAGCACGCCGCTGTTTTGCTTCGTTCCAGTGCAGCGTTATAAAAAATACTATTGGCGGGTTCGTGGTCTAGGCAGTTCCGCTTGCCACTGCCACAGAACAGCTGGGTACACAGAAGCGAACTGACGTGGCGAAGTTTTTAATTAAAGGGCGCGGTCTACCACAATTTTCATCGCCATTTTTTTATTTTTATTTGTACCAGATTTTTTTTTATTTTAGACACAAAATTTGACTAAATTTGACTCTTATGAAATTTTTTATCTCTCATAGTTTTTCGCGTAATGGCTTTTAAAGTAATATTCTGCATGTTTCCGTTTTAACGATTACACTAAAACCAACTAATATACCAAACTAAAAAAAAAATCACAGTGGATAAAGACATTGCAGGCTGCAATGTCATACTCATAAAAATAAAGAATAAAAATTATTTGTATTTTAAAAAATGCTAAAGCTAAAAATAAAAATTTCAAATTCGATGTAATGCGTGGGGAAATACGTTCCACATATGTCCATATGACCAATGACAGAATGTTATTGTTAAGAACGCATGCTAGTTAACACAGTTTCGAAGTTCTCCGCAACGTAGTTGAAAACGGTCTTTTCATACTGTTGTACATCTAAATGTACTAACCGGATATATGTGAAACACTGATATAACCGTTCCTTGAGCATTGGACTATGTTACAGTCTTTCTATCAATAAAAGTATATGGTCACCGTTTAAAGTCCCATAGTACAAATGGATCTGTAGGAGTCTTGCACGTTAATTCAGCGCTTGGCTCGTTGAGACGATGCGGCATTTGATGCGCGCTTCAAGATCGCCCTTATAGTTCCGTCACTTGTGAGACTACAACGTGCAGGTAGGCGGCGCCCACAAGTGTACGCCGCTACAGAATTGCTTCGAGAATGCTCTGAGGTTGTAAACACTGAGAATGAAGCTTATAGTTGAAAAGTTTCTGTACTTAAGAGCAGGACACTCCAAAATGTTGCTCATTGCAAGCTATACTTTCAATCGTTCACGTGGGACCAATACATTCTTAACGTGTTTTTCTCGGGTATTAAGTTCGCGAATGAGCCAGAGACGTTGCGGTCTTCAAGACGCCAACGTTTGAGCCGATACATTTTAATCACACCGACACATTTCAGAAGAAGTGAAGGGACTTTGGTCAGCACTCAACGTCTAGGTCTTTAAAGCTGGTAAGCGGTAACAAGACATGAGTACGGAGCAGCACCAGAATGAAGGTGCGGGAACGAGATATTCTCACCAACCAGCTGCATCACTCGGCACGATTCCCACATTGAAAATCCGGGGACCAACCACGCCAGGAATCGAACCAGGATTGCCCCGGGGGAGGCGAGTGCTTTAGCCACTGCGCCTACCGCGGTCCCACATTTCAGTAGATACTCGATTATCCGACCTTCGTTTACACGACATCCCGTAATATCCGACGTCCAACGAAACAAGTGTCAATACGCAACGAGAACTGCAAGTTACGAGAGTTAGCGTAATCGATTTCTTGCTGCTCACGGGAAAAAAAAAAAAAAAATTGTGGCAGGTACAAAATATTTTTGGGGGTATTTACCCTGCAAAATTTATGTTGTGGTCACCACAAAAACATTTTGTTGACACCACTTAAATAGTGTGGTAACCATAAAATAATTTTGCAGGGAAGACTTACTATAAAACTTAACTTCCAGTGATCCCGAGTCTCTGGTGTTTTGTTCCAACACGTGGTCAGTAGGGACCCCTGTTTTTCGCGAAATGAATTTTGCCCCATTTTGTTTCAGTGCCTTACGTGCACATCTGCAGTTCTGCTTCGTGGTCAGTGATTGGATATTTAAACTCTCACGAGCCTTTGCTTGGATTCTACCAGCAAATCACAGACGTGTGATGTCGCAGGAACGTTATTGTAATGGGCTCAGTAAATGAAATACGGCTCTTCACATATGAACTCTGACAATAATCATGGAGCAGAATTACAGATGTGCACGAGAGTCACTTTATTATTTACAACATAAATATAAAAATTTTACTTGTGGAACCAATTTAATGTACACGTTCTTTAACACTTTTTGTGTTAAATTTGCATTACTTGTTAAATGCAATTCGCAAACAGGGATAGAAAAAAGTTAGTACATCATTTGCTTCATCGCTGCGTTCACAAATAGAATTTTACGCAAAAAGAGAATTTAACGAACAAATGTCAAAGAACATAATTAACTAAATGGGCTCTTCAAGTAAACATCTGTAATTTAAACTCTAAAACTAAATTTTACGACTTAAACACCACGAATTTGTACATCAGGGATATAGTGGAATCTTTGGCCCAATCGCGATTATAATGCCGTACGAGTTTCAAATCTAATTTCCCTACAAATTGAAATCGCGAAATTACCTGTTATGTAGCTGTAAGTTTTTGTAAGTTCCTGCGTGTAACAGCATAGTTTGACGTTTGATAGACTTCTTTCTTAAGGCGCCGCCTACCCCACGCTTCAAATGCGCTGCAATGTGTTCGTAAACAGGTTTTTTCTACGAAAATATTCCACGTGTGCCCATTGTGCCAACGTACGAAAAGAAAACAAATTTCAGACAAGGTCGGAACCTCGTTGTTAAGTCGCCACGCTCATTATAAACACTGTTTCTAAGTCCTCCAACATAGCTAAAAACAGCCTTTTCAGACTTCCGTACTTCAAAATATACTAACCGGATGTAAGTGAAACTCAGATTGCGACCTGCACTGAACTTAGTTGCAGACTTTCCATCAATAAAATTATATGGTCACCGCTTAGTGTCCCATAGTAAAAACCGTTCGGCGGGAACCTTGCACGCTAGTTCACCGCTTGGCTCGTTGAGGCGACGCGGCATTTGATGCGCGCTTCAAAGTCGACCTTACTGCTCCGTCGCTTTTGAGCCTCTCACACGCGGGTAGGCGGCGCCCTTAACACCCCTCCCCCCCTACTAACCGCCAATGGTTTCGCCTACCCGACGTTCTGCCAGTCGTTTATAACGGATAAACGAGACTCGGCTGTTTCTATTGCGTGTCTTATTACAGTTCCCGGTTCTCATTCGCCTCCGTTCAATCTAAGTGTTATTGTATTCTACGACAGCTTCATTTTAATCACTGTCTTATTTCAGCCTCTATAACAAGTGTCTGCTACGACTACAATACTCTATCCACACATGACAGCCATAGTAGCCAATCAATATTGAGAATGAAAAACTTGTGCCACGAACATGAAGCTACAGAGTGGACTAGGTAGTGGCGCAGGAAAGCGACAGTACGAAGGAAACACGATGGTATTTTTATCTCGGGACTTGATAAGTGACCTCCCTAGTTAAGCTGTGTTTGTGTGTGTTAGGAAGGTGCGGTAAGGTTGTCGTTGACCGACGTATATAATACATTATCGCCTCTCCGTGCAAGTTACTCAGCTGGCATGCAGTACTTTACTATTATCCTTTTTACTATACGACTTTAAGAGAGCGTAGTAGATAAATAAACGCTGAAAACATCAATTGATTTCTACACTTTTCTCGAAGCCGGTATGGATAAAATACTCAACGAAAATCCTAGATATCGATATTTGCCAACTTTATGAGTAGGCCTAAATATTTATCCAGAATTACTCATTCGTTACGCGTGATCTGTTGCGCCGCAGTTACATGCACGAGGTTCCGGCGTCAGAGATTGTGCCTCAGAAGTTCGTAACACTGGAAACTATTTTGTTTAAAACGTTGGCTAAAACTATTGTCTAGGATTGCTATTGTTTAATTTTCGCAAACTGGCTTCAAGAAACCTACCGTTATAGATTAATGCTTTTAGCGTTGAATTATGTACCACGCGCTCTTAAGCGGTGGCCACATTATTGTATTTGTAGACTGCATAGTTCAAAGTCTAACGCTTGTTTCTATAGTTGTGTATTTCGAATCCGGTTGTTATTTTGAGGGCCACGAAGATGATGCTTTAAATAAAAGTGCCGAATTTTTGAAACTATAGCGACATAGTTTGAAGTGTGTGATCTTTCGTAGATGTACAAATACAATGCGCCTTAAGGCTTCTGCCTACCTCGGAGCGCGGCGGGAGCAAGGATAGGGTTTTACATGTTAAACTAAATTCCGTGTAGCTCTGTCACCCTTTGAGATATCGCTTTCGGATGGAAACCATTTTCTGCATTGAGAAGAGGAGAATACTGCTATGTAAACGAAAATGTGAAAATAATTTTATGAGTACGGGTTTTCGAGTGTTTAATCGGCATGAAAACACTTATTTGCTCATAGTTTTCAGGGTATTGATATAACTTGCTAAAAGATTCTGTAGCGGTGTGGGCCGTATCCTACTGAACAAAAAAGTCAGTGGTGGCATATATGTAGGTTTGAAAGTGACAGAGATATTAAGGTATATAATTTAACCTGTAACACCCTATCCTTGCTGCCGCCGGAGCTCTGAGGTAGGCAGAGTCCTTAAGAAGTTTCGTAAAAAAAAAAAAAAAAAGAATGATCGCAACTCGCTGCAGCGCATTTCAAGCGCAGGTAGGGATGACCCGTAACACCCATTTTTAAGCAAGTAGATTGATAGATATGGGCAAGAATAATTCGTGGTCTTGACGACAAGTAGTCTAAACTCCGCTGTCCTGTTCATTCTCCAGCCTCTGCTACTGTTTTACAAATATTATATCAGTAGAGACAGGAAGTTGACATTTTTGCACTAGTTTATTTCAAAGCCCTACGTGAACATCTGCAGCTCTCCTTCAAGGTTATTGCAGGGCGCCCATGTGCAGAGGCGTGACTTATTCGAATGTGCCAACCAGAACAGGGTTGACTGCGCCGGTACAAGCCTGTGATTTGCGGACAGAACCCAAATACGATGGGAGCGAAAACTTCCAATCACTGACCACACTGTAAAATGCTTCCAAAAATGTTTAGGACGTAATTAACCTAAACACAGTATAGGGCAGTTACCATACTTCCGCCTTGTAAATATGCAAACTTTTACATTTATTACAATACAAGTCTGGTGACTTTAGTATACATTTGACTGTTTTATATAAAGTATAGGAGTGCTACCATGGATGTCTGTGAAATAATTCTACCATACCTACTTTCTTAGAGCTCCTATACGCACGTGTGGCAAATTTACAAACTATTTTTTTCAGAGTGCATGAAGCACAGCTGTGGTGTGCACGTAAGGCACTGAAACAAAGTGGGGCAAACATCTTTTCGCGGAAACTTCCTGTCCCTGTTCATCAGAAATTAATCTCTCTGGAAATGTTTGCTCATTAAGTTGGCAAAAGGTGTTTGTTTCCCAGGACAGTTTTTTTTATCCTACATTACAAAAAATTTGTTGACTACAGTGATCGGCATACCACGACCTCTTAACATGTATGCCACACAACACACACACACACACACACACACACTTAAATCGACAAATTATAATGCATGTTGTTAATCAGCCGAACGTATTTAGCTATGTTGTAACGTAAATCTCTCACATTTAAGATTTCTCTTCCTCTTTTGTTAGATTTTAATTAGGCCTACATTTGTATGAAGAACATAAAAAGTAGTTACGTTATAACTAACTGATTTTAACGAAACCACTGCCGTTTTCCACAAATTGAAACGTATTAACTGAGCAAAATTTTCCATAGGTATGTAGTTACAGAATAGCTCAGTATACAGAAGAGAAAAGGCGTGACAAAGCGAGCGAGCGTCACTCGGGATAAAGTGAGCATTAAAAATTTAACTCTTGAAAATTATCACTAGCTGTTACTGCATATAATTCAACATTGATCATAGTTGCCTTACTGCGGATGGCAGCGAATTTATGCAATATGTTTCCGTGTGTTTCACCATTTAAATACAACAATACAGAAACAAAATCAACTGAAATAGAAACAATTGTATTTGATATAATTAATCAACTAGGCTGTATTTTATTAAACTGTATCGATTCATATTGACGTGCAGAATATTATCTTACACGCTCAAACATCAAGTGACGTGTCCAGAGAAGTTCGGCAAGTCCCGCTGTTAGCCGTTACACGCGGAAAGATACAAATTGGCTGAAAATAGAACTTCAACACGGCTTTTTTGAGTGCACACTTTATCCCGAACAACCCATAGGTCGGTTATTGGCTGCACGAGGCTTGTATCGAGTGACGACCGAGTGCTGGGGAAGCTTTCCTATTGGCCAGGAACTATTTTGACTGTTCGGCGAACGACTTACCAGCTATATTGCTGGCTGGCAGTGGCGGCTCGTGGATTGTTGCCAGGTGGGGCTGCAGATAGTCAGAACTGTACACTCTTGATGAACGCGCCGTAGACCAACGAGCATGAAATATTTGCCGGCTACTAGATGTATTGTGACCACTCAGTAGTAAGGAGCACCTGCACATCAGCGTGTCAGTGGCTGTAGAGTCAACCAGCGCACAACCATGTACAGCTCTTGGCAACTACAACCCTACCTGGCAACAACCCACGAGCCGCCACTGCTGGCTGGTTCAAAATCTCCTCACTAGTGGTAGAATTCACTTTTGCATCATTACTAGAGATGGTGAAATTTTGCGAATTCAATGACCTGAGTGTTAGAATCAAATATCGTATGCATACTCAAGTCCCGACCATTTGTCCACTAGATGCTACTCAGTGGAACAACAGACAATGAACGAATTGACAGGGATTGAGTATGCATAGGATATTTGATTCTAACATGCAGGTCATTGAATTCATGAAATTTCACTATCTCTAATCATTACCTATTAGTAAGGTTTCTTGTGTCAAACAATATATTTTCGTTCAGAATGAATGGAGATTAGAAATGTGGCATATTATATATATATATATATATATATATATATATATATATATATATATATATATATATATACATATATTATTTCAAAATGGCGTCTGATCAAATATAAACATCGACTTTCACATTCCTCAAGTAACAAGTTTTCCAAAAATATGCCATTAAGCAGCTGCAGACGAACACGTCAAAATTTAAAAAATGTGAAAATTTTTTAGCTTCCTATAGCAAAACGTCAAATCAAAATTTGCAAATTACGGTAACATACAATTAACAAACACCAACTATCTAGAATGAAATAAATCACACTGAAATGAGATATTGTGGGCCATATGTTAAAAGATTTGAAAAGACACAACGAAATTCCTTTAAGTTTTTTAAAAAAAATTTGAAAATAATTACAATTTTCATAATTTTTTGCAATTTTTAAAAAGTGCAAAGAGATTATGCTGTGTAGTATTGGATATTTTAGCACATGCGCAATTATACATATTTTATTTGTGAATTATTTAAATTCAGTAAGTCTGTTGATGTTTGTTGTTTGTATGTTCCCGTGGTTTGCAAATTTTTACTTTTGAGATGCCGCTACAGGAAAGGTTATGACATCTGAAAATTTTTCACAAGTGGAAAATGTAGCCTCAAGTATCGCACATACAACTAATACTTACGTGGCACAAATACAAAATTATACATTTTTGTCACCTGACGTCCTTTAAATAAGGTAAAGTCACGTACAACACACGTTTATCTTCTATCTTACTCCGTAAACCGACACGGTCGCTGCAGAATGTATCATAGCGTCATATAGTCGACCTGCAGCATGGCCGTCTTTAGTAGAAGGCCGGAGTCTTGAATGTGGCAACACTGCATCGGGGGCCTGCAGCCTATCACTTCTTGACAGCCCTAGTCTCTATTTAAGGCTGTTGGACCCAAAAAATTTTATAGCTAATTATTATCCCTACATATAGGTATCCTATAGACTAGCTTTTGTGCCAAAAAGATTAACTTCTAAAACTTATAGTTTCAGCATTATAGGTTCTCAAAGTTACGATTTTCGACATTTCGTGCCATAGGTTTCTGGAGAACCAGACGAGATATATTGGTAATTTTTGAGATAACATTAGTACACTATGTAAGCTATCGATTAAAAGTATTTAAAATTTTTGAAAAAATGTTTGTATTAAATGTGCATTATGCTAAATATGGTCTTTTTCGTATACACGTAAAAGCATAAATAAATCATGAAAATATAAAATGAGTACAATCACGAAGTAGTTTCATCTATGGACTTTCAAAACAAGTTATAAAAATTGCACTTTTCATAGTATTTAAACCGAAAAGCTATTACAAGAAGAGTGTATGTTTTCTCGGCGCCTGGAATTCCAGAATATCTCGAATGCAACCCGCCACTCACGTGGCGGCAGGAAGTCTGGGAGTGTCTGGCAGGTGTAGACTGCCTCTTCTGGGAATCCAGCTGGAAGAGCGAGCTCGTTATTTCAGGGTTGCCAAACATCATCTACACTCGCGATGGGTATTTCTACCTGCCTAACCTTGCCCTGGGGGCTTATTCCAGGTTATTCGTTTCCATAACGAATTCGTTACTTTTCGAATCCTTATATAACGAACAAAATCTTCGAGAATGAAAAATTCGTATTCTAAGAGGTTCTTCGTTACAGCTCGCTGAAACTTCGGCAATGTTCGGGCCTTCGTTAGCCTCCCCTTTGCGGTCCTATAGCCCATCAACGCAAATGCA
>PNEQ01130760.1:12465-48448 GCA_003012365.1 Medauroidea extradentata | reverse complement strand
ATCGTTGAAACATATTCCAAAGTCTGTGTAAATATATGTTGAAAGAGTTAAACCGTTTAGAATGCTGCGTAAGAAGGCGGCAACCAGTGAAATCGAACGTAGCTCCGTCGCTAGCGCGCCGCGAGCAGAATTCACGCCGGTTGCGGGTGGGTAGGCAGCCCACTTGCCAGTTCTGTGTTGAATCGAAACACACTGTACGACAGAACAGTCAACGACAGACCGCCAGTGATATCAAAAAATACTGCGATGTCACGCTGCGCAGTGCTATGGCACGGTACGAACGGAAGAAAAGAGGTGGGGGCGCCACCAACGGAAGTAAAAAGGGGCGGGGGTCAGCATTCGGCATCGTACAATCCTCTTTACAAGCGCTGCCCGGCGTTGTAAACACGTAAGTCACCACAGCATCGTCTGTCTCTCACAAAGCCCAACGGGTTGCCTATGCTGACTTTTGCTGGGGCTACAGGGGCTTAACTACACGTTTCCGGCAACATGTTTGATAACACAAACGGTTGCAAATAATACGGGCCTTCAACCCTCAAGCGTTGTAACATGAATTTTGATACTTCCGGTATATTATACTCTGGGAGGTGTGTTCAAGTCTTACCAGCCAGTTCTGTTGGTATTATCAGTCTGGGGCCACAAGATTGTCAGAACCTTTACAGGATGTTGTCAAATTGCGTGTCACATCTAGAGGAATCAAAAATATTATATGGACATAGGACCAAAAACACACCATTTCTGCACTACAGTGACGTACATGAATCACATTGCTGCGGAACGCCGTCGCCACTGTAGGCAGACCCATACCAGATAGGTCATACGAACCACTGAACTGGACGCAACACATTTCTCGCTGTAGCATCGAAGTGGATCAAACATCGCGTGTGCAGCAGTGGAACGCGTCCACAAAGTTATTCATAATTAGTTCGTTTTCGCACCTATGTCGATATAACATTTTTTGTTCCTGTAGATGTGAGGTTGTTTCCCTAAAATGTTAACATGCAATTTGACGACAACCTGTGTAGCTAACAGCCGACGTGAGTACTGTTCGGAGCTGAGGAGAAGGCAAGGCTCAGGAATGCGGCTTGGAGTGGGGACAAGCGGAGGGCTATGTGGCCCCAACCACCACCCTGCCGCTCTGCCTTGCCTTCGCCTCATCTCCCTACTATAGTTGAATATCCCCGCTTGAAGGAGATACTTTCTGTCCAGCCACAGTGGATAGACGTGGTAACAATCTCATCTTTCAACAGTCCAAGGTAAGTTAGCCACTAAGGACCATCTTACAGATACAGTGGCCTGTCCAACCTCTACAGAACCGCATCGTGGCGAGTTCTATTAAGGGGTATGGGAAGGTAAGATGTCGAGCGAACGACTGGAATAGTCAATCGTTGATAAAATCTAAACCACTGATCTTATTTCAGTGAAATGTTTTTGCCGAGTAGATATTTTACTAGCGAACGTCTGTTTATATAGCTTGAAACCACAAAATCTATAAAAATTTAAAACAGTAATTTGTATAATTTTTATGCGATAAAATTTAGGACGCTGTATTAACCGAGATTCAAAACTACTTGCGTTTTGATTTTAAAACAGTTTTAACATCTGTAAACCACTCGCGCAGAAGTTTTCGGAGAGTAAAATAATTTTAAAATCAAAAGGCGAATATTTTTTTTAAATTTGGTTATTATAGAGTCCTGGATATTATCGTTCTAAAAATTATCAAAATTATAGTTTTCCATTATTATGGATTTTGTGGTATCAGTCCCTTATTTTTCTAAATGTCGTTTTCTATTGTTTACTCGAAAGCAAAACACACTACCGTCTAGTACTACTGTATAGATAAACGTCCTCTAATATAATATCTACTCGGCAAAATAAATCCCAACGAATTATGATGAGTAGTTTAGATTTTATCGACGATAGAATATTTCAGTCGTTCGCTCGACACCGTACCTTTCCATAACCCCAGACCAGCAGTCCTTCTTAGCGACCCAAGGTTTAAGGCCCTTCACAGCCGTTCCGCCGTCTGTGGCCAATGTGTTAGGACTTAGGATTATCTGTGAGATGACTATGTTGGAGGCCATAGAAATATTTTTTTTAGCATGCAGGCTGTTTTGAAAACACCATTCCGTCATCGTATACACTGTTTCTTAAGCAAACATATTTGGGACAAATATAATTATTGTAGTTTATCCGCCAAGTAGGAGACCTCCTTAAGAGTCCTTTTTGTTCATTTGTTTTTCTCCTTGTCCTTTTTTCGTTTACTGAAATTACACGTCTTTTCTTTGGCGTATGTCGGTAATATTTCACTAAATAATTTACCTCTTTTACTAGAATCTTTGAAAGGCATTTCGCAGTCGTTCAAAATAGCTAAGAACTTTTTTTTACTGCTGTTAACTACGAAAGTGCCTCCTGAATCCGTAAAACATAAAACGAGAAGCAAGCGTTGGTCTTTACTTCATACTATAGAAAAATAAAATTTTAGGGTCACCGCTGAAAGTTCCATAGGAAAGAGATTAGACGAAGACCTTCAGCACAAGTTTCGCGCGCTGCAAATAAAGGCGACATGCCTAGCTACTTGCAAAAATTTTTTTGGTGGATACACAGCCGCGGTTAATAGCCAATATAACCTGGTTACTAGGTAACTGCTATCATAGGTGCCTTTCACTGTAGTTCCTAACACTGTTAAAACACAATTAAAAATTCACTCGCATTATTTTTAAGACCCGTTAAAAACATAAAAATATTAGCTTATACTGTTATTGTAAGAAACCACATTTCGCAGTCTGACAGCAGTTTTTACTCAGATTGTTCGTGTGCTTAAAGATATGATCATATCTCAGTTCCCGAAACGTCGCATTTGTTGTAGAAGGAAGCCTTCAACTTTCCGTCTGTGTTTTCGTTGATAATTCATCTGTGTCCACGTCAATTGGAATATCTTGTTATTGTGTGGTTCTAATCTATTTTGTGGCAATTTTTATAGGTACTCCTGGTATTGTTGCTTTGCTGTTCTTTTTTTAAATTACTATTTGTCGTATTTCTGGTTGCGACTATGACCCTTTCCGGAATTATTCAAGTTGTTTTTTTTCCCCGCCCCCCGCCCGCAATTACCAACCCCTCTCCCCGCCTTTCTGGATACGACTGTATTCCTTTCTGGAATTGCATACAATGTTATATGTTTTTGACAACAGCTTGTACTGGCTTTTCTTTTTTAATTTCTATATTTTACTGTAAAGTTTTCTGCAACTGGACGCCGTCATAGAATTAAAGTTTCGTGTCTTCGTATACCATGAAACCCTTCCGGGGTAAACCTCTCGGCCAAGAGACGTGGCTGATGTGACGTAGTGCACGGAGACGTCAAGAGGTTGGGAGGGATGGAGAGGGGTAAGTCCCGCAAGAGGCCGTGTGGTGCATGCGCGCCGGAACTGTAATTAAGCTTCGCCCCATGTGCCCTAACCTCCCCACCTTCCCAGGCAAACTTCCCCTCCTTCCATACCACGGCCGTAGTGCCGCTCGCTCCGAGCCTAATAGGCAATATCGCGTACCAGGGGACGCGTCAAAGCGATTTGCGAAGGCCGCATCACAAAGTGGCTCTTATTAGCCGAAACGCGTCCGGGTTTCCGTGGACGGGAATAAGAGCCCGGAAGTAGGGATAATGGGAGGGGAGAGGAGGGGGCACTCTAAAGGTGCGTGCGCAACGGGTGTCTACTAGAAAGCACTGCTTGCACACTCACGTACTCAGAAATGCAGTTATATTAAGTCACGAGGTCAGGCAGAGCAGATCAAACATTTTCAACCCGAGTAGAGTTTTAAACCTCATAAAATTAATGAAGAATGAGTGAAGTGATTTTAGTTAGCCCTCAACATCGAGGTGATATGATGTGAATATGGAGCGGCCCCCGATAAAACCCGCCTACCAGCGGCATCGTCTGGCACGATTCCCACGTGCGGAAATCCGGGGACCGACCCCGTCGAGGATCGAACCCGGATCGCCTCGGTGGATATTAAAATAAGTCACGAGTCCATTAATTGCATGCAGGCTATTAGACATAACCTGATGACCGAGCAAACCTATCTAACCGCAGTAGGTTACTTAATATAACCGCCTACAGACACGCGTGTTCCTGCTGTCATGTTCCAAATTCTGTCTGCATATTTTGCTGTAAGCTTTACATCGGCGTCGTTAAATAAGGATTTAACTATTAGGGGAGGGGGATACATGACTTTTTAAATACAAAACCGGGTTTTTTGGACATTATTGAATTAATCCATGATTTTATAAAAATCAAGTTAAAATTAAACAAAACTGTAGGTATCAGTAAATAGCACATAAAGTTAGAATACAAATAACACTCAAATAGAATACACGTAACATTTTAAAAAGTTCAAAATATTGAACCCGCCACCAAACAAAAACTGTGACCCACGGAAAGATGCGTTAAGTAAAATACAATTAATTATTTTTTTCAATGGTAATAAATTAACTCGTTAAGAAGACAGGGTTAACTTTAATCTTAAAACCAGTAGGAAACGAAATCTTAAGGGAAGTATGAGTCCTTGAATATCGAATTTAATAGTAGGGGTATTTGGGGAAACCACCGAAAAATATATGGAGTTAAGTTACGATTCTGTAGGTGTTGTTAAATGGTATTGCGAACTTTAACCTGTAAATTAATCAGCCTTCAAACTTTCCATTTCAAGAAAATAATAACGGCGGCCACCCTCTTATTTTATATAATGACTTTGCCGCCAAATTTTGAGAACATTTCGTGTTGTGTATTTGAGCAGTACACCTTCAAGAACTATAAAGGTCCTTTCGTTGTAGTCGCCTAGTCTACACCACTATCAAGAAAAATTCAACATACTGTTGCTGTGACAATAGCACAGCGTCAGGAATCTAGGCAAAAAGTGCTGAATCTGCAGAGGGATTGGTGTGTACACGTGTTCTAGGAAAATGCATCCAGTTGCGAAGTTTGAAGTTTTTTAAGCACGTCGCAAAATATAGCCAGTTAAACGTTAAAAAAATTAGGGGGGTATTGGTTCAGCATCGAATTAATTTTAGTGCCATATTTTATGTTCGTGTTTTTTGAAGAAAAATCTGTTAATTTTTTAGAAATAAATATCCCTTTAATTCGTTCTGAAAGAATATAGTGCGTTTATGATCATCCTGTGACATTTCGCGGAAAATAATTTAATGCAGGTTTTTGTTGTGATTAATTTATTGTCAGATGTTCTGTTCTGCAGGTATTTACAACTTGAGTGTTAAATTTATATTTTATCGTCAGTGTATTTTTGTCTGCCTTCACTGTTCAATTATAAATTATGAAAACAATTTTTTTTTCTACCAACGCCTGTATTATCGTACTATTTTATGTATGTGTAAGTGTCTGAACACACGTGCCCACGTGGGATTTTTGAAGGAAAAGCCCTAACGATACCTAATCGTATTAATGAGATATTATTGAGGGCATGGCCAAAATACGTGTTACCAACTTTTCACCCCATAAGCATAACGATACCTCACCAGGTTTATGAGATGTCGAGGATATCGAGAAAATACATTTCACCCCTTTTCATCCCCTTTGTGGGTACCTACGCCGTAAGGGAAGCCAACCAGAAAATTAACTCGCTGCCACTAATGTGTGCGTATATAATATCACAGCAGTTCCCTGTCGCCCTGCTTTACACGATATTCGAACTCAAAACCTCTTACCAGTGTTCCATACAACTAAGTCAAGGTATTTAGTCATAATAATCAATACATTAGATGTGTATGTACACGCCCGTGCCCAAATAGATATACGTATCAGTCGGACACCGTAAAGTAACCATTTTTTAATTATTTATCCGTGGTCATATCTACTTTTCGGGATTTCTGGAACATTTTCCATCTTTATATCCACTCAGTTGTCGGATTCTGAAAAATCGTAAAATAGCGTTTTAGGTATTTACGTAAGTTTCATACCTATTCAAAATCATCTGGATATCTCAACAGGTTTAAGAGGTACAGAAGATTTACTGCAAACATTATTCATTTTTAAATGCCCGTAGAAGTTGAATTTCAAAGAATCCTAGTTCTTTTTAGATGTATGCGTAAGCAACATTATGAAAGAAAAATCACATCCATATCTTAACGGCCTTAAAATTTAGAGGATTCACTGAAAACATTTCACTTCTTTTCACCCCATAAAAAAACATCTTAGTAGATGCCTACGGCGTAAGAGGAACCACCCTCAAAATTTTAATGTCTTTATGTCCAGTGGTAATGGCTGTGCGCTGATGAGTGAGTGGGGCACTTTATTTTATATTTTTTTCTATTAAAAAACTGTCAAGTTACAATGTTGTATACTGTTACTTGTGTAGCGTTATTTATGATTAAAAAATATGTATTATAATCATCAGAGTATATATTTTTAAAACTTCTTGTATGTTCACTAGCTTTCAAAAGAAGTAGTAATGTAAAGTACGAATTTCCGTTTATCATTTTAATCTTCTCGCTCTGAGAATGTCGATAAGTTTAAAGTCATTACAAAAGCTGGTTCTAACAGAAAACTGATTTTTTAAAAATGCCTTTGCGTATGCCAGGATGGTTAAAAATTTACTTTTCAGCTCAAATTACGTTGTGTAAATATATATTTTTTCTCTGCAAATGTATAAATACATTCGGTTCTTTGAGAATCGTGATAAATCTGTTTAGCGTGGGTTTCGCATATATTTTGATTGAAGTAGAGATTGTGTTGTAACCTGCGACCCCTAACGAAGATGATGTCTTTATGCCTGCAGAGGTGTATCCTTTTACCGAGGATTGACACAATTATAACAGCCCCCTCGCCTGTCTTGTAATTGGGGGATTTACAATAGATAAGGCTTACATACTTATCATTGAGCGTAAACGTCTGTCATTGTATCAGCACTAAACTGTAATTTAAATAGATGTTTTTAAAGTGCACCAAAGATATTTGTCATTTACTAAATGTGACATACTTAGAAATGGTACCTAGACAAGTAATTGTTAAATAAAAAAGCGGTTTGACAAGTTATTGTCATAATTTTAATAACGGCTGTAAAGTTGTAACGTTATGTACCAGTAATATGGTAGTTATTTATGCTTGCTGTTTTCAAGTGATTTTCTGTTAGGGTCAGACTTGAGTCAACTTATTTTAGCAGCAATTTTTATATATTTATTGCGTCACGTGTTGCTTATTCTTAACTTTTAAATGTGTAAGGTTCGCATCAGTGACAGAAATCAATTGTTAATATGAATAATACCAAGCAAACATTTTTTTACCTACAAAAAATTACTTTTTAATCTTAATGAAAATTAAAGTATGTAATTTTATGCATTAAATATAAATTAACAAACTAATTTGACTGATTGTATTACCACTTAACTAATATTATCGGCATTCAGCTATTAATGAAGTTATCTGAAAGTTTTTGCTGATTTTTTTTAAGCTGCGTAGTAAGAGTAACAATCGCTTATTGCTATTCCTATCGAAAAGTTACGATGAACTGCGATTCAGTCATGCCAGTGCAGTAAATTAGAACGTTTGCTACGCAACGTCTGAATGTTGAAGTGTCTATTTCCCTTTCGTACTCGTTGGCCTTCTGTACTTAAGAGGCCTGTCTGCCTGGCCGTTTAATGCCATGCGGGGTAATTTTTTTTTTTCACCTTGGTGCATAAGAAACCGAAAACTTTTTAAACTGAATGCTTTGAAAAAAAAATTCAATACTGAGAACAGTCATACGATGCACAATTCTACCATGTAGGCGCATTGCAAAAACAATACATCGTCCGTTGGCAGTATATGGAAGAATGTGTGTGTGTGTGTGTGTGTGTGTATGTGAAGACAGAGAGACAGCTTGATTGTGGCTTATTTTTATAGCAAACTTGATTATACTTTTGTTGCAATAATATGAAGAACTATTATGTTTATTGCTACCAATAATAATTATGCACTAGTTATGATATACTTGTGATAAAATAATGCAGGTATTCTTCGATATGAAGAATATGTTGCTTTAAAATAAAATAGGCGCGCGCGTCATAGTAGCTCTTATAGCTTCTTCGCTGGTGTGCCTCCAACACGCAATAACAACTCCGAGTAGACGGGCCTCAGAGGGGACAGAGTGCGAACTTTAGGGGTAGTTTCTCCCCTCGGCTGTGAATGGCCAGTTAGTTGTTCTCGCTGCCCCTCTCCGCCTTGCCCCTTAATACTTGCTGTTTTATGGACTCCGCACTTCCCTCGTAAACAAAGAAACTTCTACTACTTTCAGACCACATCATATATATTTGTTTCTCCTCCTTCCCTCAGCGCTGTCTTCGTTTATCAGCTCACCGCACACTCGCAAGGAACGCTGTTTTATGTCACTTCCTCTTTCGTGTTCCTTTATTTATTTATATTTTATTTTGTCACATTATACACTCTTTATTAAATAATGAGTTTGACACTTCATTTTTAAAGAGTGGGCTGCTTGTTTTAAGAGCTACGTTTTCGTCGACAAGAATAAACGACAAATACACACATTATATGCAATGAATAAAAATACGTACAAACATTCGATTTACCAAAACCGTTCGCCTCCCACCAAGGCGATCCAGGTTCGATTCCTGGCGGGGTCGGTTCCCGGATTTTCGTATGTGGGAATCGTGTCGGACGATGTCACTTGTCGGCGGGTTTTCTCGGGTATCTCCTGTTTCCCCCGCCTTTTCATTCCTGCGCTGCTCCTCACCAACCTCATGTCACTCGCTCACCAGCGCTGAAGACTTCGATGTTAAGCTCTGACCAAAATATCTCACTGACAAGCTCTCTCGATGTACGAGAATGAGCACAATCTTCAGGAACCAAAATAACGCATATAATGTTCGGAAACGCTATACCCAATCTCCTGGAACATTTTCGTTGTTCCAATGTTAATACAAAAGCCCTGTTCTCTTATGCTTGGAAGTGTTTTTATGTCATTTTGTATAACTTTATGTGTACAACGCAGTGCTTACTCATAACTGACGCTTACCACAACCTTGAACACAAATTACATAAAATCATTTTTTTAATACGTCACTGTAAAAGAAATATCTATAAATTTGCCACGCCGATGTATAAAAGCGCTAAAGGTCATGTTATGCAATTTTTTTTTAATTGCTGCAAAAAAACTCAACTTTTTTTTTTACGAAATACTTTGGAAAAATTTAAGACAAGAGCAATCATACTGCGCACGATTCTATGTAGGCGTTTTGCAAAATAGTACACCGTTATTTCGAATAAAATATTTTGCTTGATTTTGGCTTATTTTCATAGCAAAATTTGTGATAATTTGGGCGCAAAAATTTTTAAAAAACTATGCGGTTTATTACTACCAAGAAATTAGGTACAAATTATGATGTATTTGTGACAAAATAGTTAAGGGATCCTTTGATATGAAAAGTATGTTTCTGTAACAAAAAATATTTTCAAAATCACTGTAAAACTACCGGGAGTTCATTTAAGGAACTAGGCAAACATTTTTTCCCCGTGTCATCAATAACTTTTCTATATACATTTTCAGAGAAAGGTCAAATTTATATTGATGTTACGAGACTTGTATAGTAACAATGACAAACTGTTGCTATATTTACAAGCTGAAGAGTGGTAACTATCCAGTATTGTGTATGAGTGAAAACTTTCGTTATTGATTAGGAAGTTTGTTTTACAATTTATTGCATTTAGTCCAGGGAGACTATGGCCGGAGTTTAAGGCTGTTCTAATGTTCGTTGTAATTATCTTTTAACAGCATATCTTTATGTTACGAGTGCATGTCTCAGTAATAGCATTATGCACCTGGTGCATGCACATTTTTGCGGCGTGTTACGAGAAAGTTTTTTTAAATAGAGTCTGCTAAACGTTCGTTCGATATCTTTATCTACAAAATGAAAATTAATTTAAAATTATGCTTCCCTAATTTTGTCTTCTAGAAATCATGCTTAGGAACACGATTTCGGGGCACCTCAAAACAGTTAAAAACTTATTTTACAGACTGCTGCCACGTGTAATAATACCTATTGCAATCGTAAAACAAATATGGAGAAGCATGCGCTGGGCCTGTATTTTCTGTAGTTGAAATACTAGGGTCACCGCTTATGATAAAATGCCAACGACGAAAACACTGCACGCCGTTTTCGCGGCACGCGCATAAAGACCATACTGTTGTCGGCACACAAGCCAGTCTAGACCTTATTGCTCCCTCGTTTCAGTACCTCGATGGCGTCATATAACGCCAGCTGTATATGGATCTTAAGGCTTGGTTTCAGTCGCCATTTTGAATTTTATTATTTTTCGTTATTTTGGAATTCTGAAAAGATAAATGTGAAATCGACTACTATAACGGAAATTCTATTCACCTTGCGCTAAAGAACAAACATGGCAACTGAGCTTGTAATGTATATTTAGGTCGCGATTTGTCGGGCAAATGATGAATGTGAAAATATTTGCCACGCAGATTGCGGTGTAATTATAAGTTAACAGCTAAATCCTAATGTCTGTACTGTAGCGGGAGGTAAACAGAATTTGCGGTATAATCGCATATTTAGCATTATTCTGATTATTATTTAAAAATATGGCGGCTGAAACCGAGCCTTAACACTCCGGACGCCCGATACAGCGCGACGAATCGGTACAATATGAGGCCTTGGTGCATGGAAAACGGAAATAATTGATAAACTGCATGGTGTCTGGTAATGTGCTCCAAGTTACAAGTCCTGACAACAAAATAAGTCATTGCAGGTGCATTCATTAAGCGTTTGTGAAGATTTTAGAATATCGCTTGCACTTCCAGAATGCCCGCTTCAGAACATGTTTATGTCGTGTCGTAATCAATGAGGAAAGAACGTAAATAGGATATTTATTTAGTGACCAGAAGTTCTTATATTACTGGTTTGACCTGTCAGCATTTTCCCAAAGAGAAACGTTGCTTTGTATGGAAATTTTTTATACTTTATCTAAAACTAACTCGTTCCCGCAACTTAATTTGTGGGTTTTCAATTTAATGTGATAATATTTCTGAATCAAAAAGATTTGAAAAATGCTAAATGTGGCAAAATTATGTTAAGGATAATTAATGTGGGTTTTAGAAATATTTTGAAAAGAAAATTGTCCCACATTTTTTTTTCGGGTACTGCCTCTGTACCCCGTTTTGCATCCTACCTCCCCAAAAGTATAATTTGTTTTGGTAGAAACTTTCGCGAGCGCACCCACAACTTACAAAAGTTTATTTGTTAACAAACATTTTTATATCCCTTTCTGACCCTCTACTTCTTTTTGCCCACCCCCCTTTCCCACCCATTTTTTTTCCAGAAATTTAATCGCAATCGGATGACTGGTAAATAACCGCATATAGGAAGACGAACAGAGTATAATGTATATGATATAAGCTAGCAGTCCGCCCGCGGCATTGCTCGCGTTTATTATTCGTAATAACGTCTATGTATTCAACTGAAGGACCTCTTTGTACCCCAGATTAGTAGCTTGGCCATTAAGTGTAAGGATAACCTATCTGCAGATTGAGCTCACTCTGGAGTAGGCTAAGTATATATAGCTAAAAACTGTCTTAAGTCTATCCCTGCGACTATTAATTACTGTCCCGGACCTTATTTATAGCCATACAAATAGACGAAAATAAGAGAGTATTCAGATGGTATAAGTAGTATACTTGGTTTGATGATTCATTTATCTCGAGCACGACCATTAATGACTGTGCCTTCAATATGTACCTACGAAATTTAATTTAAAATGAATAAAATATTCCGTCTCTGGACACATAGAGGTTGTATACCCATATGTAACGATATAATAGCAAAATGATAACGTCCCTATAAAATACTTCTCTATTGCTGTACTTGCTTTTTCGGATCGTCTGCTTTGAAAGGTTAGCCTCCTCTCCCCCCGGATAATTGAGACTTATTTTCAGTATAAAAACTGAGATATTTATTTTTCGTGTTTACGTAAGCTACATTCAGAAGCAGAAATTATATCAATAGCTCAACTGGTTAGGTAGATTTTATTGGGTAAATGAAAACAAATATAACGTCTTTTCACCTCTTCAGTGATCGAATTTTTCAAAATTTTACCATCACAGGTAAAACATTGAGGTGAAAATCACGACGATAACCCATAGAGTCAACGCGTAGTAGACGATTTTTTTTTTTCATTCAGTCACAGCCCTTAAGAGTTCTGGTTTTGAAAATTACTGAAATCTGTTTACGGGTATTTACGTATTCACCATCATAAAACAAAAAACAACTCTATACCTCGACGGGTTCGGTGGTACTCGTGAATTTATGTAAAACGTATTCAATGTGTTTTAACCCCATTAGGATTAGAATAATTTCGAGAAAAATACTTTATAGACAATTAAGGCTATTGTATGGGTGGCTTATTTAAGTGGAAATCGTGACGACATCCCGTTTACTTAAACATATGTAGACGGTTAACTGAAAACACCCATCATCCCGTTTCATAACTTTTCACCTCCTTGGGTGTTAAATTTCGAAAAATCTAGAAACCACGTTTCAAGTATTTAAATAAGCATTAATCTTAAGCAAAAATCACGTCAAAAACTCTGGGAAATCGATTTATATATATATATATTGATCACGAATTGAAAATATATTTTACCTTTTTTTACATCTTTGGAGTCAAATTCGGAAAATTTCCTTAAATATACTATCGGCCTTTACGTAAACATCATTCTGAAGCATACAGCACTTAGATATCTCGACTGGTTCGATAGTTATGGAAGAATAATCGAAACCACATTTAACGTACTTTCACCCCCTTAGTTAAAGACGTTCGAAACGTCTTGAAGTTCTGTGTTATATATGTGTATACGTATCTAATTGAAGTAAAAATCATTACGATAGAACATTGCGTTCGATCTGTACAGACAATTAATAAAAAATAATTTTTCCGCTATTTTTACTCTTATGGAGTCGAATTTTGAAAGATCGAAAAATTTATGTATGGGTATTCACATCAGCATCATTTTGAAGTAAGAAGCAACTCTGTATCTCGACGGGTTCAATAGATATCGATAGTTAATCGGTAATACATTTATGGTATTATCATCTCCTTAATGGTTGAATTTAAAAGAATCCGTAAATTGGCTAATACGATTTTTTATTTTTCACCTATTGAAATAAAAATCACGACGGTAGGCCGTCGGGTTCGAGCTATGTAGACGAATCTTATGAAGCACTTTTCACCCCTTTTCACTCCCTTAGGGGACGGATTTCGAAAAATCCCTTCTTAGTGCTCGCCTACGACCTAAAGGAAACCAACAAAAAATGTTCACATTTCTTGGTCCGGTGGTTTGGGCTGCAGTTTAATATGTCAGTCAGTCAGGGTGCTCTTTTAAACATAGAGATTATTTTTTTGGTTAGTATACAACCTCTGCGTAAAAACAATTGTATATTGCTTCCATATACCTCAAGATATTACTAATATCTTGCTTTTTTAATTACAATAAAAAGGCCACATTAATTTTAGTACTTTCCATTTTGTAGCTATAAAATTATGTTCCTGGGTGCTATAGTTATATATATATATATATATATATATATATATATATATATATATATATATATATATATATATATCTGTGTGTGTATATATACACATATATACATATACATATATACATTTTACAAAATAAATGAGCCCTGTATTGCAAACAACTTTAAGAATAAGATATAAACATGCATTAATTCCATTCGCCCAGGGAGAGAGCAGGGACAGGCTACTATCAGCTGTTATCGCACTACACGACACTTCGCTGTGACAGCTCGTCACGTCGCAGAAGGGGATGTGCGCTTGTGATACACCACGAAGAATTTACAGTTCGCGTGGCTATGAATTTGGTGTCGTAATTTGGAGGACTGCAGCTATTTGCTAAAAACTAAATATTTGATCGAAATACAATATTGTCTTTGTTTTATGTGTATCAAAATATGCCACTAAATTAATATAAAAATTTAATATTTAATATAAAATCATAAACGGTTAGCTTTTTAATGATATAAAATCACGCTATTTTACTTTTTTTGTATAAAGTTTAGCACGTATCCCATCATATCTCATTTTAGTGAAGATTATGTAATATTGGTGTCTTGGTTTTCGTTGGATGTTCTACGCTGTCGTAACATACAAATTTTGATTTGAAATGCCGCTGTACGACTGTTATGCATGCTGAATGTCTTCTATATGAGGACAATGTATCACCAGTAACGTCTTCAAACCTAACACTATTTAGTACAAGTGCAAAATTTCCTCACTTGAACTGCTTTAAGCACTGAGTTTCGTACATTCTTTACACGTATTTGCACCGTAGAATTTTGCAAACGTATCTGATTAAGGAACTACGTACCTGGTGTATGAGCGGTGTTGTAGCCTATGACGCCTGACCGTTTTATTATGTTTATCTGCGATGATAACACACACTTCAAGCTACGCGTCAATACAGAGTGAATCGATACTAGTATGCTAACCGGGCGTGAGTGCGATAGTGAAGATAAATAATGCAGGAAACATACAGCCTATGCACCACTGGGCCTAACATGATTCATGAGGGTGGTAGGTGGTTTCAAAGGTGGAGATTCAAAACGTGTAAATGGAGTATAAAAAACAAGAAAATATTGTTACGGAGAATGATTAGTACACAGATATTTGTTGTAAACAGAAAATAATGTTACAGAAAGTTGATCCTTTTATACGGCAAGTAAGGATTGATACCCCCTATATAGCCTAGAATTTTGTGATTGTTCTCTAGATAGATTTGAAATGACATGAAAGTTATCATAATGTCAAAATGAAGAACTAATAGGTCACCTTGGGAGTTAGATGTAATCCTGACAGTTTCCATAGAAATCACATGTTCAGTTGGAAGTGGATGTTTAGACTCCTGGGAGGTAGGCAAACTGAGACACTGCTGTGTATGACGGGCCAGTTTATTAACGCCTTTTGCTTGCTATCATCATTAGGATCACATAATGCCTAATGTTGCATGTTGTGTTTCCCTACTTATTTGTCCTCAGTATTACACTCACACCAGGTTTGCATAATATTAACGAATCATTGTGTGTTTTACTAATGCATCACACTTACGAATTATTATTTTGGAGCCCCTCAAAATAGTTAAAAACGCTTATTTAGATTACTGTAACTAGAAAAAATACTTAGTTTCGAAATACTCAAAACTATAATTCTGCCGTTGCTTGTATTTCATACTATCCATAAATATAGTTTAATGTCACTGCTTAAAGTATCATACAAATTCCGCTTAAACAGTGTAGGCATGTTAATCGCGTCGCGTGCAGGGGCGACGTCGAGCATGACATCTCTCGCAATATTGGGTTATATTATTAGCCTCTTAAAAGTTGTTAGTCAAAAATGTGTCATTTGCTATTATATGGAGAATTCCATACACCTTCTGTTAAAATCCAGACATGGCAATTGAATTGTTAACGTTAGTTATAATCGAGCCGCAAAATAGTATAGCAAATTATGAACATGAAAATTGTTGTTGTGCTAATTACGGTCTGATTATACTTTAACAGATCAATTGTAATTTCTGTACTTCGGGGCTTACTAACCAGAATATCCGCTGTAATAGCAAATTTCACATCTTTGTTCTCCGATAAAGAAGAAAGAGAAAAATAAAATAATCACAAATGGCGAGTGTTGCCAAACCCTAAGGGCCCCGTCTTCTTGCGCGTTACTGGCTCGGAAGCGGCGGAGCTATAAGGGCCACCTTGAAGTGCGCATCAAATGCCTAATCGCCACAACTAACTAAGCGCTGAACTAGCCTGCAAGATTCCCGCTGATCTAGTGTTACTGTGGAATTTAAAGTGGTGGCCGGATCTGAGTTTCGCATACATCCGGTTAGTATATTTTGAAGTACACCAGTCTGAAAAGGTTCTGTTTACACATGTTGCAGGGTGTTCCGACACAGTGTTTTTAATGAGCATAGTGTCTTAAGGCTCGACTTCAGTCGCCATATTGTCTTGTCCGGTGTATGTGTTTTATTTTCGTACGTCGCGTCGGCACAATGAGCGCATGTGGAATATGTCGTAAAAACGTATTTTCCTGTACATTTAAACGGATTTGAAGCGCCTGTTAGGCGGCGTCCTTAAGCTGAACTCCAATTTGTTTAGTACTAAGTTCTCTGTGGTTTAGCGCTCAAGGATAGTAATCCTCGTTAACGCGGTAAGTAGGGACCTTTAAACCAGAATATCAGTGTGTAGATACCTAAGCTGTTTTACGGTAAACCTACCCTATTTCTTGATACTAAGGCTTCGGACTTCAGTAACACAAATATGCTAAACATTTTAATTGTTATCTTATATTATATCCAGTGGTCATGTATTGCCGAAACTACACATGCCTGATCTCTGGTCGTAACCTGTGTACAGATCCTTCCTAGTTCCGTGAAGCTCGCAAAGTGGTTTATCGATATATTATGATATATCACAATATATAGTCAGTTTACCGTATAAGAAATATAATGTTATGCTACTGTTTTGTTACATGACCAAATTGAACGCTGACGTATTGCAGGCGAAGACACGGAATTGTGAACTTCAGCGGATTTTTTTCAACAAAAATACTACTGGTATAGTTCATGGTTGGTTATGGGCTGCAATATGGCGCCGTTCAGTTTGTTCACACACAGCTAAAGGCCGTCAAGCATTTGTCTTTCACCTCTTGGCGTCGTCGCCATGGTGCATGCTGGGCCGCGACGGTACCTGCTCGTGATGACGACGCCAAGGTGGTTGGTCGTTCACCCGAGACACTCCAGAGGACGCCACGCGCCCCTCCGCCTCCGCACAGCCCCTCATCCCTCGTCGTCACGTGGACCCGTGTACTCTTGTGATGACGCAGCTTCTTCAGCTGCTCTCCAGGCCGACATCTCTCTCTTTCCTCTCCACCTCCGTAACCTCTCCTCTACCCCCGAGATCTGCCCTTATTCCCACGAACACTCCTCCCTCGCCATTTACTCTAGCTCTTGTTTATTATTTTTGTTTTTTCGTCCTCCGACCCCCGCACGTGCGTCGGCCCGCGCGGCAACCCTTGAAGGTCATGTCGCTGTGTCAAGACTCCTGATACTACTACTCCTTGTCGAAAGGAAACCGCGTCCGTAGGGACGTTTCGGACAAGTGAAAAACACGTTGAAGTCGACCTACCTATACGTATCAAATGCGTCCCCCGCCAATATGAACATCGATGTGCGGCCGTGAAAGTTTCACAAACATTTGTAGTTTTCCGACGATGTTAGCAGTTTTACAGAAATTTAGTGGTAAAGAATAAGTACGGGACGCGTGAAAGAAGCAAACGCTTAAAGTTTTTCCCTCGTTTCTTCTGAATATGTTATATTTTAATGTTTTAAGGCTTAATCAGCAGAGGTTTCTTTTTTATTTTATCTCAGTTGGTTTGTTAAGGGAGGGGGTCTCTGGATGTCTCACATGAAAATAAGTGAGGACTCCATGATGTTAAATGTTACATTTCGATATAAATCAAAATGATGCCAAGCCGGTGGCTAATTTCTTAAAAGCATCCCTTGTGAGGGCTGATATGAGATTAGTATGGAGCAGCGCAGGAATAATGGGGCGAAAGGAACAAGAGAACCCCGAAAAAACCTACCGACCAGCGCTATCGCCTTACACGATTCTCACGTACAGAAACTTGGGTCGACTCCGCTGGGAGTCGAACCCAGACCGCCTCGGCGGGAAGCAAATACCAACCCCGGCCTTTGAAAACAGTGGTAACTTCTGAACTCGCATTCGGGAGAACGTGGTCTGAATCTCTGTCCTTTCATATTGTTTTCTGTTTTCTGAAATCACTTGAGGTGAATTCTAAGAATATTCCTTTATACATGCAGACCATGACCGTTTCCCTGTTTGTTTCTGAATCTCAGAATCACAGGTTTCGACTCGAACGATCTCGCTGTTGACGAGAATTTATACCCTACCAACTATTTGCCTGCTTGCCCAATTTCGATTTACATGGTGTTTCTAAGTCACTTCTGGCTAAAAAAAAAAAAAGGCCATGGTTGGTTCCCTTCCTTGTCTGAGTCACGCGTTACATTTTTAGTTACCCCTGCTGTCACTGAGATGTTAAATCCTCCTCATTGGAATCAATTGACAGAACGGCTTCGATTGAAGTTGTCTCCGTTGCCATAATTGTCGGCTATGCCGCGTGAGGGACTGGAACCACCCACCAGTACCGTGTGGTAGAAAGCGGGAACTACGGAGCAGTCTGCACAATGCACAGTGCCGCATCACGCTCCCCCTCTTCGTCGCGGATTTTTTATGTTCTCCCTCTGGGGAGAGGTAAATGCGTGACCAGGAGATTTCGGGTTGCCGTCGGCAACACCAGACCCTCGACTTTCGGCATCACCTCCAGACCTCTCCGCCGTGGCTGCATAAGGGGGGGGGGGGGAGTGAGAAACCTCTGGAGAGGACGAAAAGCGAGAGTAGTTTCGCTGGAGCAACGACTTTTTGAGAGCCATCCAGGAACTTTCTGGGCGTCGGCGTTCTCTCCCGGGAAAGAGGTCTTTGTGTTCTGTCGGGGGGTTGGAATGGAGGTTTGGAGGGGTGTGGGGCACGTCTTGCCCTTGGCATTGGAGCGCCGAGTGCGGGATGGTGACTCCCCATCCTCCACCCCCATCTTGCTAAATTGATTTCTTTCCCCGACGTCTCTTTCTCTCTTTCTCTCTCGCTCGACGGCACCTGCACGCAGGTTCCCTGGCCGTCTCTCTCACTCCCTCTGTCTCTTTCTCTCTCTCTGTCATCTTCGCATCATCTCTCTCGGGCTCCAGGAGGCGACGAGTGCTCGTCCTCGACTGAGGGCAACCCGCAGACGGCCGCGTCATTTCCCGTGTCGCCAAGTCCTCCAAGCTCTCCTCCCGGCCTCTGCCAGCAGCTAGACGGGTTTCCCGCCACGTGTCACCGCTTAAAGCGCTCTTGCAAAACTCCAAGCCTTTCTGTCCTCCGTCCACGTCTTTTCATATCTGTCTACTGCAGTCAGCTGGAAATACCATCCTGTTAGATGACAAATCACAATAACTGTGTGCAGATTGATAAAGAATAGTTTGGGAAATTGACTCCCAATTTTAATTATGAGCGTATAAATTATTAAAAAAAATGAAAGATTTTTTTATTTTATTATTATATCTACATTATTAATTTAGAAAGTCTTTAAAATGCATCTGCTATTTGTTTTCGTGTGTTCGTTGACAAAAAATAGCCTATACAAAGAGACTTGTTACGTTAAGTTCTGTTTAAAATACGGTTATAGAGCCCACGATTTTTGGTGAAAAGAATTCTACAACAATTTGTTTCAATGCCTTATGTGCACATATGCAGGTCTGCTTCGTGGTCAGTGATTGGCTGTTTTAAATTCTCAGCGTCTCGGGGTTTTACCCGCAAATTACAGACGTGTGTTGTCGCAGTAACCTTGTTATTGTTGGCACAGTCAACTGAGCCACGCCTGTGTAACTGTACATTCTGTTAATAATCAAGAAGCAGACCTGCAGATGTGCACGTAAGGCATTGAAACAAATTTGTTTCAGAATTATTTTCATCAAAAAACGTGGGCTCTACCTATAACAATAAATGTGGATATTATCGTTCGTTGACTAAAAGCAATTCCAATATATAAGTAGGCCTACATTAAAATGGAAAAATTTTCGAATGGTACGAAAAACATTTCTGTAGGACTCTGCGTCGAAAAAGTTTTTTTTTCCTTGAAAACAAAACAATTTCCAAATTTTAAGGAAGAGCCATATAGATAATGCGTCGGAAGTGTTTAACCCTCAGTTTGTTTCACTAGTATCATTATTTTTTTTTTTTATTTTGCAATTTTATTTTCATGGGAAGAAATACATTGCACTGAAAAAAAAAAATTTACGAATATATAAGTGAAAAAGAAAATAGTAAAGACGTATTACGGGGCTGTAAAAAAAAAACAATAGACACGAAAAAGAGCAGAAGAAACAGTTTTTTAAATTTTCAGTGTAGTGCTCTGGCTATTAAGTTCGAATCCAATGCGTTACAAACATGGGTGACTATTGTAAATAACCGATAAACAAATACACTATTTTGTCCTGTGACTTAAGAGGAGTCCTTCGCGGTGTCAAATGCCCACCTTTGACGCGTGGGAACAGCAGAGCGATAAGAGCCAGAGTACCACGCTAGGAGGGAAGAATATCGTCTCTATTCGCAGCGCGCCAAACTGGCGTGCAAGGTTTCCGTTGTAGTATTTTTATTATGGGACTTAAGTGATGATCCTAATAATTTATTTTTGAATAGTATGAAGTAAAGAGCAACGCATAACTCTCGCTTTACACTTTACGAATTCAAGTAATATTTTCGGAGTTACAGCAGTCTAAAAAAAAAACGTTTTTTAGCCATTTTAAGAGGCCCGAAAATCATGTTTCTAACAGGCGTGCTGAATTTTTTAAAACATAGGAGCATTTTTTCAAGTGTGTGTTCTTTTCGTAGATAAGCATCATATTAATAAGTTAAGCGGTTTCGCATAAAAAATAATACGCGTGACACGCTGCAACGCCGTCCATGCGCCATTCCAGGACTCCTCTTAAGGTGGGATTTGATCCCTTGTAGAGTAGACAGAAATATTCCATGTGCCCATGAGAACGAATGGAATATATGTTCATGAACAGGATGTTCGAGGTTTGTTTAACGAAATAAGTATCACATTTTGCAAAATATTTGGTAATTTTGAAAAACTTCCTTTGGAACTAGCTGACAAAAACTTGTTTGTGGATCTACAGAAACTCTAAATTTACAATAAATTTTCGAAATAAACAAAAATAAAAGAACTGCTCGTAAATAATTACAATATGTTTCTGTGTTTCCATATTTTCCCGAGAGATCCTTGTGAATCTTGAAATAATTATTATTTGCAGTGTTATAAAAATTTGTCAACTAGTTTCCAAAGATATTTTTACTAGTACAGAATATTTTTACATGTACACACACGATGCGAACCGCTCCACAAATATGTCGCAGGCTGCACCGTTCTGCGCGATATATCCGGCCACACCTCTGTCCCCTTTTAACGATAAATTCTCGCATACGGGTGTTTTCGTCCCTGCTCTAACCGCTGCATGCGGGGGTAGAAGCTGCTAATATTTCAGCCAGAGGCATTCACTTTCCGATTAGCTTCCTTCGCCGCGTTTGCTACCTGAGCTGGTAATTAGTTCCCGGTGGCGACACTCTTAGCCACTCTCTCATTATATTGTACTTTTTTGTTGTAAAGTTGTTACTTCTAACCGTGGAAAAGTTACTCCCTTTCACTTCCAGTGTCGAATAATAAAATTAGTTGTTTTATTTTGTTGCGGTATGTAAAATTTCGGTAGAAATAAAATAAGTTGCGGATTTGTTTATACTGTTATATTTTCAGTAATTAAAACGGAATTGAACGAATTAACTAATAACACTTAAATTGGCCAGGGATATGCAAATATTAAGAGGGCATGGTACGTTATTCAGCACTAGCATCATAAGTTTAAAATTGTTACCAGTTTAACAAGTTTCTCAAAGCCAATTTACAAAAATAAAAAAATCGAACTTAGACAGTAGGTTTTGCCATTTTACTGAGTAAAAACTTTCCTCGAATAACGTACTTCCGAAGAACAGTAGCTGATGCCGAAACTTGTACATTTAATTGCGGTGAAACAGATTACACTTAACAAACGTATCATTCTGGGTAAATATTTGCTTATAGAGTTGGCTAATACCTAGAGCCCACGATTTTTGGTGAAAAGAATTCTGGAACAATTTGTTTCAATGCCTTATGTGCACATATGCAGCTCTGCTTCATGGTCAGTGATTGGCTGTTTTAAATTCTCAGCGTCTCGGGGTTTTACCTGCAAATCACAGACGTGTGGTGTCGCAGTAACCTTGTTCCTGTTGGCACAAGTCAAATGAGCCACGCCTGTGAAATAATACATTCTGCCAATAATCAAGAAGCTGAGCTGCAGATGTCCACGTAAAACATTGAAACAAACTTCTGCAGAATTCTTTTCACCAAAAATCGTGGACTCTACTAATACCATTAGGCCTATCTAGGTTTGTTGTTTTGTAGTTTTTTTCCATATTGACATTTAAAAAGTGTAGATTTAAATTTTTGTTCGAGTGGAAAATTCGCGAGTCCTAGAAGAGTTTCTTCTGTTACCTAACAAATCGTGATAATATATAATTTTTTCCATCGCTCAGATAAGAATTTTAATTCTCGTTTTTTCTTTCTCACTCTCATTCTCTTTCTCATTCGTTCTTTCTTTTCTATTTATTTCTATTTATATTATGAGACTGGACAAACGTCCAAACATAAAAGTATGGAGGGGAGTAGATATAGTATGTTCAGATTTTTTTTTTTTTTTTTTTTTTTTTTTTTTTTTTTTTTTTTTTTTTTTTTTTTTTTAAGTTCTGGCTAGGGAGATGTGAGACGAGGAAACCCACCGGCTAACGACAACTTCCACCACGCTACCCACGTGTGAATATAGAGAGCGCCCACCGGGAATCGAACACGAATATACACACAAGGTAAAAGTGGGACCTTGTAATAACTTAGATATTTACACGACCACTGCACCACTACTTGTATAGCAAAATTAGTTTGGAAGCTGTTCGTTTATTTTCCAGATATGACTTTAAAGATCGTGTAGCGCTATCCCACAAAACTGCAGACAGAAAATGTTTTGTTTAGGTGGTTCACGCGGCAAAGTGAGCATTTTTTTACGACCACCTTGTCTAAAGTAACGATTAAAAAATAATATGTATTGTGACCTTAGAGGTTATCTGTTGAGTACGGTACAATCTGTACACTTCGATTGTTATTTAGGTCGCTTTGTTTATACTGAAAAGTGGCAGGAAACTATAGATTAACAAAAAAGTAACTAGAGATTTGTATGTATATATGTATGAGTGTATCTTCTATATGTGCATATATATACACGTGTGTATATATAATGTGTGTATGTATATATGCATGTATGTGTACTATATATGTGTATATGTGTGTATGTATATATACATGTATGTGTACTATATATGTGTATATGTGTGTATATATACATATGTATGTATATACGTGTGAGTGTATCTTCTATGTGTGCATTATATGTGTATATGTGTGTATATATACATATGTATGTATATACGTGTGAGTGTATCTTCTATGTGTGCATTATATATATATATATATATATATATATATGTATATATATACATAGATACACCTATACATATAAATACACATTTTTAATGCTCGTAATAAATATACCAAAACTTTAAATCAAATTAGTTATCCTTCTGAATGTGCCGCGTTGTCATATATGTGCAGCAGACTTCATTATCGTATCCCGTCAGTCAGTGCATTCAGTTCAACAAATAAATAAGACGTCTAGCACTGGCGTGAAAGCGCCGCTTTGAAGACATATAAAAGCCGTACTTGCGTACATCCGACGATAAATACTGGATGCATCAATCATCGTGACCTCTTTTCATTCTATAAGGCGAGTGACCGAGTGTGTGTGTCTCCGGTGAAGATTGATTGTGAGGGCTTCCCAACATTCAGAACTGACTGAAGCAAAGATTGCTGCATTTACGAGACGAATCAATCCTCTGCCGAGCAAAAGAGCTTCCATCTCTTTTACAGTATGTCAACACATTTCTTTCCTCGATTTCCTCCTAGCGTAATAGTTGTGATATGGGTTTTAACGTTTATATTTTCCGCTTTTCCGTGTATCTTCCCAGATGATGCCCTGATATTTCTAGAGTGACGAGGCGGAAAAGTAAAACAATGAGCTCTCATTGGGAGGATCTGGGTTCGATTCCTGGTCCGGTCATCCTGATTTAATTTATCTGGGGTTTACCGAAATCTCTTCTGGCGAATTCTGAGGTCGTTCGTCCCTATAGGCCATGGTCGATTTTTACCTGTTTTCTATCTTATTGATCATACGCTTTTGTCTTAAATGACCTTGTACTTCCTACTTAACTGATTTATGTAGTTGATCTGAGCGAAAATGCTCGAATTTTGAAAATATATTCTACTACGTAATTGATTGTAAGCCAGTATTACGGTGACTGAATAAAACTGACTGTTTTAATCTTTTGGGTAGGCTGTCTACCCATCAGCAGTCTATTGGAGCCCTATGAGTATTCTCGAATATCTATCAATGTATCATATATTCAATGTGATTGTGGTTAATTTTTAATATGTTGGTACTAAAATGGTAGTTAACTGCGTGCTATTTAGTTGAAATCATTTTCGTGGGGTAGGTGAAAAGATTTAAGCAAAAGCGGGATATTTAAATTTCGCGGGTGTTCCACATCTTCGCTGTTTCAAATGTTTATTAACAACAAGTTAGTGGAGTAGCAACTTTTGTTATTTTAACAAATACGGTAATGGAATATGACGATAATTCTTTTTAGCGTAATGAAAACAATTCAGGCCGTATAACAATTTATTTTTGGTTTAAAAATACACCAATACATAGAACTATGTATTAAAAGATTATAAAAGTACAAAACAAAAAAAAATTAAATTGTTACGAATGTAATAAATAATTTTCTGTAATTTTCAGTACGTTATTCATTAATTTAATAAAAAAGTTACTCTAGTATTTAGTATACTATTAGGTGTACAGCGTTTGTTCAAGATTGTAGCTATGATTACAATTCATCATCATAAGCAGCGGGCAACCATACATGAACTAAATTGGTTGTTTTTATAGCACATGTTGGTATTTTGGTGGATGTGTAACATGTACGAGAATTTAAAATTCAACGTACAATTTTGGAAGTTGTAAATATTACAAAGAATAGATAGATGAGATGAAGAGAGATCGTAGACTATCTCTATACCAAGGTAATGTTTTCAGTTTCAGCTTTTTTTAATAATAAATTGACTACTCACAAATTCATTTCACATTTCCGCAGTGGTAGGTAATAATTACATGGTTGGTTACATAATGCTATATTATTAACAGAGTATGATTCCCTGGACGCCCCAGACGTCAGTGTTTCATTGTAACGCAATTTCAGTCTCTGCAAATCTGGAACACTCTATATATAATGCCAGGTAATTCGCGGATGTGGACTGCATAATGTGAATTAGTTATCAGAACTAACCAGAAAACACACTCTGGTAAAAAGTCTTCAGACTCTTAGTTTAGAAAAGTTTTTTTTTATTTAAATTTCTAGAAAACCAAGGAGATAGAGAGATGTAGGGTAAGGTTGTTCTTGGATGAGGACCACACCACGTCAATAAGTGATCAATGCTACACTGTAAAAAACATCTTAATGTTTAGGAAGTAAACCTATACGCAATACGGGACACATACTTCCGCCTTGTAAATATGCAAACTTTTACAATTAGTACAATGCAAGTCTGGTAACTTTAGTAAACATTCGATAAGCTCTATGGTACCGAAAATAAATAAATTGTTTTATAAAAAAAACGTTTAGGAGGATGTCCGAAAAGCGATTCTCCTTCAGTCCGTGCGCCAGTTCTGAGTCCCTGGCGTAAATATATAAATAACACAACGAGGCCCAGTAGCATGCGACGCACATGCTAGCCGTAGTAACATCGTAAGTTAGGACGTGTTTGATACTGTGTTACTGTAGCCTATATGAAGTTTACGAAGAAAAATGCATACACGCCAGGGACTCAAGAGCTGGCACGCTGACAGCACCATACCTACTTTCTTAGCGCTCCTATACGCAAATTTACGAACTATATTTTAGAATATAAGCAGAAGATACTCTTTGTTAAAAAGTCTTTAGCCCTTAGTTTACCAGATAGTTCCAAAATACCAGTGAATGGGATTCCAGGGTAGGTCGTTTGCGCTACCATGCCATATTTCCTGTAAACTAAGGGCCAGACAAGACGATGTTTTGCCAACGTGTATTTTTTCTCGTAGTTTTAGTTACAGATTCATGTGCTGCACTCCGTAGCCACGAATTAACCTTTTACTTCCGCTTCACTTTTTTTATGAAATGTTTCTCGTAATCTAAATGCCATACGACTTTTTACCTATGAGTATTGCGTACTTATTTTTTATATCATAGTCACTTGACACGGCCCGTATATGCGAATTATCTTATATCCTCGCTGTATAATCATGTTTGTGAAGTTTTTCACGTTAGGTGCGTGGTACCAGAGCTTCCACCAACGTACGTGTATTTTAGGTCTAGCGTTGGTTTTGTATTTTACATTCCGCCACAGTAAAAATACCAGTAATTTGTAAAATAACCAGGCTGCTTAGTAACTATTTGTAGATTATGCTTGTGCCAAATTAGACGAACCGTTACATTAAAAATTGATAGTGACTGTTTCCGTATTTTTTCACCAACCGTGGGTTACTGGAGTGGGGGAGTTCCACAAAGAAATTGTCTTCTTTCCAGTCTATCAGTGTAAATTTACAAGAGCAAGATGTAAAAGAATTATTTCTTACAGTTTCACTTATTTATTTTTTCCCAGTGTTGTTTTGCTATACTCACTAGCTTTTATATAACTTCCAGTCAACTGAAAATTTGCCTAGTTTCTGCCGGAGTCCGAACCAACGTTCTTTGAGTTATCAATCCATTGTTCTGACCACAATCCTCACAAGTGTAACTTGAGACTTATATTGTATTAAACTTTGTTTTTAACAAATATGTTTCAAGATTTTGGCTATCGTTATATAAATAAATTGCTTTATTTTTAATTTAGTTTTCGCTTATTAATTAAGGTATTGGACTCTATCGAACTTTGGCAACGCATCTCGGTCAGCTTACTCATTTATCTGGGTGCCTAGTCTTCAATCTGCACCAGCATTCATTCGTATTTGAAATTTAAACTGGACACTTCACACTTTTCTTCTCCCTTTTCCATTTTGATTTTAACTTTCATTCTATTGCTGACTGATACTTGCATGTTTGTTTTACTAACTGAAAAAGCAAATGTTTGAAAACAGAAATTTTATACAGTTAATAATTTGAGTGGTACCTTAAACTATTAATACTACGAAAATCATTTCAAAATTTCTGAAAAATTGTCGGTAAATAGTCGCCCCACAATTTTAATAGTTGCCACTCATCCTTTAGCTTATTTACGTTTAACCTTGAATAAGGCACTTGTACACAAATATTACTTCCCCCAAAAATCAGTGGATAATATTTTACGTTACTGACCGAACTTCAGTATTTACGTTATTTATGTTAATGAAGCTACAATGTATTTCTAACGTAAACTTGAATATTGTGCGATAGGATTAGTGCGTTTTTTATGTCATCAATGTAATTTCATTTACAAATTACGCAGAGAATTTAAAAATATATATGACATGAGCTGGTAAGTTTCCTTCTGACAATTATTTTCCTCTTAAATATGTAAATGCAAATTTATGTGGTTATTGTAGCTGTAAAATAACTCTGCATAATAACTAACAAAAATGTTGTTTTGCCAATAACGGTTACGTAAAAACACTGTGCAATTAAGGGAAATAGCTGTACAGTTGATTTTTTTACCAAAATATAAAGACAAATTTACGTAAATATTGTAGCTATTAAAATACTATACACAACAACTTAGATTTAACAGATATAATAGCGTTTTAACTATGACATTATCGTAAAAATATTACTCGAATTGGAGATATGATACTATATTGTAATGTTTTCTTACTCATAATGTTAGTTTTTTTTTTTATTAAGCTGTAGATTTGAAATTTTTCGGTAGGTACGTATATCCCTAATTCCATTTCTGGAAACATTGTACTACTACACACAGTGTAGTTGTTTTTTTTTTTTTTTTTTTTTTTAACTGGACATAGGCTATATAAATGTAAAGTTACCAACGAGTTTATATTTGTGTGTGAGGGGGGGGGGGGAATTTTCGCTGTTAAATATTACCTATGCATGCTACTAGGCATACATAAATGTATGCATGATTTCGGCAAGTTTTTTTTTTCAAACACATGTTCGCTGTTTTACTGTCATATCGTAAGGAGTTAGTTACATAAGCATGCATTCAAAAATATCACTCGAGGATAGATACAAACGATATTGGGCGGTGTTATTTTGAGTGACTGAAGTGGTCATGGCGTGTCACCTTGTTGGAAGCAGTAATTATTTCATGCGATTGCTACTCGTTACTTTATTTTGTGTTCTGTGATCTTAGACTGCGAGAAATTCAGAAAAATATTACTTGCTAGTTTTCACTTGCCTAGAACTATAGTTTAATGTACCTAAACCGAGCCAGAAGAAAAGATGTTCAGGCATTCGTTACGAAGATTCCAAATTTTTTTTGCAAAACTAAGCTTACAATTTCGGCTGTGTTAATTAAACAGGCTATCATAATTTTGTTTAATTATTTTTTGTTGGGCTTTACGTCTGTACACAAAGACAGGCATTGTAAGGGAAATCGGCTATGGCCTATGTTAAGAAACTGTCCCGTAATTCATCTGGAGCTATTTCGGGAGGCCATGGAAAACATAAATCTGGATGGCCAGTTTGAACGCGGATCTTCCAGAACATATACAAGTCAAACGTTTAACCGTTGCGCCACCTCGCTCGGTCCGAAGATTATTAGTTCACTCTCACAGTTTATTCACAAATTTTTGTGAATATCTTAAAATTAAAATGCATTAATAAATTAGGTTATACCATGAGACAGTTCGGCAAGATGCCAAGACCTCATTAAAACTTAGAGCATGTCATACCAAATTGTAATGCTAATGTTGTGGTTTTGAGAGTTGTTGCTATATTACATTATCGTTGTTTTTACTGCAGTGCGTAAACAGCACTTTTATTTTGAACGGCTATAGGACGTTGTTGAGTTTGTTCTGTGAATACGCACATGTGAAGAGAAAGCAATTAAAACAGATGTTTTAACTTTCAGATTAATTTCCATACTGTTGGTGGTATAACTGTCGTTTTCTGTCGTAGTACTACTATTACAAGTTGGTTATGGATAAAGAAAGATAAATGATATCATGTATCGCGGCTGTAGCATTAAAACGCAAGGACGAATTTTCTCTGTGACAACAAATTATTATAACAGCCATAAACTAGTTTGTTGAACTTCATCCTGTAATTTTATTTTATGATGGACACTTAGCTATTTTATTATTGTGACTAGAGTATAAATTTTCAATGTTGAAAGGCTTTTGCAACAAAAAGAAACGTTGGCTTTCACTACAACAAAATTAGAGAAAGCAGATTCATAATTTCTTTTCTTTCTGTAATAAATCCACTATCTAATGAAAAATGAACTCAGCAGCAGTGGCGGATTGTATTAGGTTTGAAGAGGAGATGTTTGCAATTTTCAGCCAAAGTAATAAAAATCGTGATGGTTTTAAGCGAAATGAAACAGGTAACTTGGAAGTCGACTACTAACATTACGAACCTCCGGTTATTTAAGTAAATCCCGTATTGTTATTAACTGTCACTGTAGTTATTCACTACTCAAGTCTCAGCAGACTGCATAAAGCTTACAATTGATTTATAAGTTTAATTCAAACCCACCACCGCATGCATCATACTGCGATGTTTGTATTCCACATAATATAAATTATTGTCGTATTCTCGCCCAACCACATGTGCTACCGTGACAGATAAAATTAATTATGTGGATAAAACTACAAGGAAACTAAAACTGTCAAAGTAGTCCTGGCGGTGATATACCGCAGTACTGTGAGGTTTGTCGCAGCGTTCATTTAATACGTTGAGATGTTGGTTTATCGCGGGAAAACTTGACTGTTTGCTGAGTTTCAACGTACGTTCAGCTTATGGAAAGATTACTGGCTTTCGCTTGTACGTGGAGTTGTTACCCTATTCGACTGAGCCAATTAGAATCCCGCTATTGTAATATTTGATGCGTATTATTCGTCTGCAGGATCATCCAGTCATACGTGTTGCAAGATGCTGTAGTGTTTTCAAGGGCATGTGGGCACAAAAATTTTCGCGATATACCATCATCTCTATAAATACGTTACATTATTTGATTAACTAGAGTTACGAGCTCTATATATCAGTCCTTTTAGTCAAATAAAGTATATCAGTCCTTTTAGTCAAATAAAGTCAGTAAACAGAATTTTATTGAATTATAGTGAAGTAATTTTTGAAGTACGTAATGTTATTACTATGTTAACACATTTTCATGCAGCTAACATTCGTTTGCGTCACCGAAAATATCAACAACATTTATTTTAAAATACGGTTTCGTTCCATTTGCCATTTAAACTGTGCTAATGAAATGTCTGCCCAATTATACAGAAATGACGTCCACTGAGAATCCACACTCAAGTTGCATCGTCTTACTCTTTTTGGGTTTGTAACTAGGTTAATCCAGATGTGTTCTGTTGGATTAAACCGGACGTTAGTTTCTGTTTTTTATGTCTTTAAAAAAACTGATATCATATAAAGATATATTTAAATTTATTACCACAGTTTTTAATGTCTTCATTTCCCCAAACTCGGTGATACATTTTAAATACCACTATGTCAGAGCAGAATATGTATGTGCTGTAAGTAGACACATTCATATGTAGCTTGCATGCGTAAATAAATCACATAACGCGTGACATCATACACGGAAGTAAATTACGACAACGAAACCTTTCAAAAGCTCGCCAAGTTTACCGCAATACGTTTGTGTCAAACGGAATTCTTTATTATAGTTGTCATGCTTAGCCTATCTTAAAGTTTCGGTATCACTTTTATTCGTTAGTGCTTCTATCGATAGTAAACTCGTGACTTCGGCGGCCGATAAATCGTGGTTTCGGAAAAGCGAATGCGATTATCGTATGTGAGTATTGTGTCTGTGATGCTTACGCGGGTTCATATACGCGAAGTTCACTTTTAAATCCCTCGCACTTTTACAAAGAAAATCCTTGAGACTTCAGTTCCCAGAAGAATCACTTGTAGAGCTGCAAACATTTTCCTAGCACAAGTGAGATTTTACATGTTTGTTGCAATTGAAGTTTACAATAAGAATGTATTGGTTTGTTGACATACGCCATTGCTAATGTTTTATTGACCAAACTTGTGTTAAATGACGAAGGACAAAAAAAAAACCAGAAAAAAGCGCAAGTGAAAGATTTTGGTCACGCTTAACAACGAGGTCTTCAGCGCTGGTGAGGGATGACATGAGGTGAATATGGAGCAACACCGGAATGAAAGGCCGGAGGAAACTGGAGATCCCCGAGAAAACCCGCCGACCAGCGGCATCGTCCGGCACGATTCCCACATGCGTAAATCCGGGGACCGACCCCGCCGGGAATCGAACCCGGATCGCGTTGGTGGGGGGCGAGAGGTCTGACCTCTCAGCCACTGCGGCCCCAACAGAAAAAAGCAATCAGTGAGGAATTCGGTCGGTTTTTTCATATTGAACAGAAAGGATTCTAAAGATATAATTCAGTCCGATTTCGACGACACCCAGTTACAAATGACGGACATAAAGAAAACCAGTTTCCCAAAATGAAAAAAAAAAAAAAATGGAAGTAGACAAAAACAGTGGACTGTGAAGTGAAGTGAAGGGATTTTGGTCAGCCCTTAACGTCGATGTCTTTAGCGCTGTACAGTGGACTGTGGACAACAAACAAATGACAGAAGACAGTACGAGTTGCATTCAACAAAAAAATGACAACGTTTCCGAAATTGCAACCTATTCCCGTCTTCAGGCTTGAAACATAGCTGGTCGAAACACCAAGATGCGAATCTGGGTGTTGTCGATACCTGACTGAAGTCTATCTTTAGAATTATTTCTGTTAAATATAAAAAGATGACCGAATTCCTCTGTTTTTTATATAGTCATTCTACATAAGTTTTGCCAACAAAACATGAGCAGTGGCTAGAGATTATGGTTAGAGATGATGGTTTATCGCGGGAAAATTTGACTGTTTCTGGGTTTCAACGTATGTTCAGCTTATCAAAAGATTTCTTGCTTTCGTTTGTGCGTAGAGCTGTTGCCCTATTTGACTAAGCCAATAAGAGTCCTTCTATTGTAATATTTGATGCCTAGTATTGGCCTGCATACAGCTACGTTGTGTCAGATATATGATAACCAACCATACATGACACAAGAAACTACAGTGTTTTCAGGGGTATGTTGGCACAAAATATTTTCGCGATATACCATCATCTCTTGCAATGAATGGGCGCATGTCCACAAATCAATTCATTCTTATTGATAAAAACACTATTAATAGTTCCGCAAAGGAATCCTTTGGCAACTGAAGGTGAGGAACTCTTCAGGTATTTCCGAGATCTCCTCGAGATCGAATCTCCTTACGAAAGACACACCCCAGCGAGGCCGTTGCCGCGCACATCTGTTACGACCGTAAGAGACCATGCTGTCTCAGCTCGGGGCTCGAGTTGCCCTCGTGCGGACGGAATGCGTCCCTGTAGAACTCCGGCGTAAATCTCGTCAGCAGCCCCGAGGTTGTTCGCCGCAGCCGGCCGACGCGTAATGTAACGTCGACTCCCCGGTGCTGGTGGGGCTCTCCGAGAGTTGTAAGGTATTTAGATGGGCCTTGGAGTCGGTGCTGGTGCGGGGAGGAAAGGCCCTCCTCCTCCCCCCTTCCCTTCGCCCCTGCGGGCTGTTACTGTATGCAAATGCCGGGAGGAGAGCCTGGCAGCCATTTACACTTTCCTTGCATCTCTCGGGATGTTATTTATCGCGGTGGGAGGCGAGCGCCTCTTCTGCAGCCGTTAAACTGTCTCGGAATTTTCTCGGCGTTCTTCAAGCCTCCGGACGTTCCCCCAGCACCCTGCCTGCCCCTTTTAACCTGGCCGCCTCTGTAATGGCGGAGGTATAACGTGAAGATACACGTTGCTCGGGAAACCCCGGGCGCTTCTACTTTAAATCCTTTTTTCACTCTAACAGCCCCTCCTTGCCGAGTTATTACTTCCCTCGCGCGTGAGTGCTAACATTTCCGTCCTCCCTCATTCTCGTATCTATTTACGTGCTTGCTTTCGTTACCACTTGCTTTATTTCGGTCGCCTTCCGTCGTTGCCAAGTTGACCTTCCATATGACTGAGTGGTCCCTGTGTCAGTCGTAGACGTCGCTACGGTCACAGAATATTTAGGAATACAGACGTGAAATAGCCGGTAGACCAGCGAACTCAGACACACACGCCAGCAAAATGGCTTCCCTGGCCAGCAACATGGCGGACACACCTATTGCTAATAAGTGCGAGGCATCTGCTCTGATAGTCCGGCAGCCAGGCCAATAGGGAACCTGCCGTAACATGTAGGAACCAAACATACACGGGGCTGATATCAACAGTCTCGGACAACCAATAAGCAGCGAAGTTCGTCCGTATCAAATGAGCCGCCATGTCATTTCGCGTCTGTATTACTAGTTAGTCTGTGCTACGGTGGCGTCTTTACCTCTGCTGCTCATCTTAGGAGCTTCTCTCCCCTCACACCTTGAGGCACTAATAGTGCTGATGAGCTCACTGTAGAAATATTAAAAGGTTTAGGTCAGTGTGTGTTCGTACAATACTCCACCCAAGACCGACTTTATTATGCAATGGATTTTTTCTCCCACACAACTTGAGCCACGTTGTTCCAATTCCTCAGTTTAAACTTGTCAATGATGTATTACCATTTGTTTCGTGCATCACTAAAGTTTTCAGTGTCTTTATTAAGTTAGACTGTTAAAATGGTTGCAGTACTTTATATAAAGTGTTGTCCCACAAAACCAAGTGCATTATAAAGACAGTTTTTTTGTCTTAACTGTGCTCTTCTATGTCGGAATGAAATTAATATTAAATTGGATAAAATTTACAAAAATTCGAATAATTTTGAAGGATCCAAAATACTTCCTTAGTTTGTTACAAAAATGCTACCAAAACACATAAAAATAAATATTGATAAATTATAATGTTTTAGTTAAAAGTCAATTTAGTGCACATAATTCACATCCTACCTAAAACTTGTCAACACCAGAGCGACAGTCGTGTTCGTTGTGGTCGGGGCGGGAACATCGTGTATTTTCAGCAAAACACTGTTTCGCGACTTTAAGGCCATTATCCATAATTTGTGTTGTGTTCACAGGGATAAATTTTTTGTTCCTAAACGAGGGCAGATATCGAAAGACTGTTGCATAGTTTTGTTGACAATTGTTTTTAATACGCTGTCAAATTTTTCCGAAATAAAAAATTTTATCTGTTTGGTTGAGAATTTACTTTATTGCATAATTAGCCGAATTCATTGCGTATTTTGTCTTGAAAAAATTAGGGTAACCTAGCATACGCTGTTTTTAACAAAACTGAGTAACAGCTTTTTGATAACTCCTCTTTTTTGGTATTAAAAAATTATCGTGGTAGCAGTAGAAATGATAAATCATGCCCTGAATGAAGTATAACGTTCGTATCTTAATGTTGCCGTATGGGTAGGCGCAATCACTCAGTTGGCGTGCTGTCTTGTCGATAATGCGGCTCTATGAGACTTTCAGTGGTTATCCTAACATTTTATTACGTAATGTTAAACTTAAAGGTGTATTTTACCCGCCTATATCTATTGAAGTAGTTCTGTGCCGAGATTTACATATATAAAAACGACCGCAAACCTCTCATTTTCACCATTTTCGGCCGCTTGAAAATATGCTTTCGTGAGTAATGGTGAACTTGAAATGGGTATACACACGTGTAACGTTCTTGGAATGCTACATCGCTCCTGTGCTATGCCTAGTTTTCGAATAATTGTGTAACGGCCGAAGTTCTGCACACTGCTCGGTGGCCTAGGCAGACGGCCACCTTAATTTTTGAACCCAGGTCGTTTTTGGAGTAATATTTTGATGTTGTTACCTCGGGGGAGCTCAATTTTGTTATCCTATATTATTAAAACAATCTACTTTAGGTTACAAAATGCATTGCATTCTGTATCACCAACACTTCTCATAGTTAACATGGAATTTGTCATTGGTAGAGACATGCAAAATTCGTGTTATCATTTGGTAGCAGACTAAACTTCACTTTCCTGTACATAACAGAGCATAATCTGCGATTCAATTGGCCACGAACTTTTATGTGTTTTCATTTACGTGTGTTACGTCTGTACAGAGATTGGCCACTCTACCGTGTAAGCATTCTCCGAGGCAAGTCATGACAATATCGGCCAGCCGGAGACGTCGAACGAGCCTATAGTCATTTGGAGTCTAGTCAGCTGTCAGAAAATAACGTGAATTTTGCATGTCTCTAGCCATTGGCTTTATGGGTTATGGTGATTACTTCGTCCCATTTCACGCACGTCTTAATCGCCGGCCTTAGACGCGAGGCATGCGCGTACATCCCGGAGGAATCAGGAGAATCTTCGGAAATAAGGGCATAATTAGATTTTTTGTTGTACATTATCGCCTGCCCCTTGTATAGGTTGTATATCTTTGTGCCGCATCCATCGCCGAGACGTAAGTGCTGAACGGCGCACGCCATCCAATTACCAGGGGCTAGCAGTTGCCGTAAACACCTCCCTCGTGAGAGTTTGGGGCGGGCAAGGTGGCCGCCCTGGGGAGCCGCGCACTTTGTTACCGGCCCCGGAACCCCCCTCAGGAGGATAATCCGCGAATAAACATTCCCCGCCCCTTTCCGGAACAAAGTGCTTCTTTTGTTCCCCGGGCCCTCGCGCGAGGCGCCCGCCACCATTTTGCCTGCGTAATGGGGCGAAGAGGTCTGCAGGCGTCGCTTGGGGCTGCTGCACGCCTTTGCGGGAATCTGTCAGGGGAGTTGGAGACGGTACGTGCGATGCCGTCTTGGGTTTCCCCATTTATTTTTAAGCCCTTATTCTCGTGGATTTTCTCGCTAAACCTACTAGACTTTTCTTGAATTTGTTATGCTTGGTTGATTCTTTGTACCTTTCGTAAACTTGACTTCTAAGTCACTTAGGGACACTTTTTTTTTTTTTTTTTTTTTTTTTTTTTTTTTTTTTTTTTTTTTTTTTTTTTT